>OY740781.1:33017312-33215961 GCA_963514005.1 Raja brachyura
ACCAAGGTAATCTTTAGAGCATATCCTGTCGACCAAACATTGTGGGTGGTTAAGCATCTGACTCAATATATTGAAGTAACCAAGAGTCTCTGAGGTTGTGAGACAACAATGCTTATTGCCCATAAGAAACCATACAAAAAAGTGTCAGTACAAACTATTTCTAGATGGTTAAAACAGGTGTTGGATTTAGCTGGAGTAGGCACTGATGTGTTTAAATATCACTCCACCAGGGCAGCGTCCACGTCCGCGGCAATAGCACAGGATGTGCGCTCGAGCAAATTTTAGGGGCCGCAGGATGGTGTAAAGAAGAAACTTTTTCCAAGTTTTACAATAAACCTATTATCACGGTGCCAGAGTTTGGACATGTAGTGTTGTGTTCTGTTTGATTATTTGCTTTCTTTTATGTAATGATTCATATATTTTGTTGTAATTTCCCTTATGATAGAAGGGTATTACTTTTCTTTATTTTATTATTATTAAAATACTTATTGCATTATTCAAACAATGTTTAATAATATTATTACTGTGTCAACTGAAGCAGTGTGTCGTATGGAATGAATCTACGGCATGAAAATCACAGAGCTTCAAAATCTTCATGTAGTCACTCACGTGACTCCGAAGTAAAATAGTAAGATTAAACAAGAACTTACCTGTTCGAAGTTAGATCTTTATTTTATAAGGAGTTACGATGAAGGATTACGTGCCGTCCACTCCCGACCTTCATAATCTAAAAGATCATCTGGTAGTTCTAGTCTTGTGTGAGCCTTACTATCTTACTTCGGCTATTGGTTCTGTGTTTTTCATGCTGCTGCTATGAAGTATGCCGAGCATGCGCCTGGCGGGGCTTCTTCACATAATCTCTCATCGTAACTCCTCATAAAATAAAGATCAAACTTTGAACAGGTAAGTTCTCGTTTAATCTTACTATTTTAGCATGTTTACCATATGTTTACAGTTCAATTAGACCCTCTAGAGTTCTGGACTAAGTCCCAATTAGAACCCTAGACCTAATCCTAAATTCCTAAACCCTGAACTAATACCTAACCCTTATCCTTACATCAGAAAATGCACAACAACCAATACAAGCTTACCCGTGGAAGCTGCTGCATCAGTTTTCCTTTTCATGCTCTTCATTGTTCGTTCAATACGTTGAGAATCTGTAAAGCGTGCTGTAAAGTCTGGTGAAATCCACCGTCATCTGATATCGGGGCTGCACTACAATCTGCACTGCTGCTGGAGCCAGCATTTCCAGCAACGTAATCTCTCGCAATTTTTGCTTGCGGACCATCAAAAGTCTTCCATTTTGTGACATATTCCAAAAACTGTACCCTTGTTTTCTCTGAGAATGGTAAAACTTTGCTTGTTTTGGACGGAATGATGCACATAAAACATTCTTTTTCATGAGTATTTTCGTCGCTCGGAGATGTCGCGTCTTCTTCACTGGAGACAGCCATATTGGTTTGCGGCATTACCGAACCGCTGCGTTACGATGATTGTCATTGGTCAATAGCCAATGATCGATCTAACACATCTTCCGATTGGCTATTTTTGTGTTCGAGGCTAAGAACATATTTCAACTATGTAAATAATGAATTAAACCTACATTTCGTACCAAAATCTTGCGTGTGAAAAGTAACTGTATGTTTTATGTAATTTTATCTATATTATTATGCCAAAATCATGCCCACCCCATTTGTAGGTCATCCAAGTAAGCGTCATATAGCTACGGCTGGGTGTAGGTTGCTGTAGACATTGTCGTAGACATTGTCGTAGGGGAGGTCCAGTCGCCGGTTTTTTGGCGACCTGCAAAGACTATGATAATCGCCAGCAGTCATCGAAAAAGTCATCTAAGCGGGACAGGCCCATTAGTTTTTAATCTCTATGGTAAAAGTAAATGATGGTTACTTCCCCTTAGATGGACCAAAAATGCTGGAGTAACACAACAGGTCAAGCAGCACCTTAGTTTAGTTTAGGTTAGTTTAGTTTAGTTTAGTTTAGTTTAGTTTAGAGATACAGCGAGGAAACATGCCGTTTGGCCCACCGAATCAAACACTGACCAGCGATCCCTGCATATTAGCACTGTCCTACACACTAGCAACAATTTCCATTTATGTATTTTTTACCAAGCCAATTAACCTACAAACCTGTATGTCTTTGGAGTGTTGGAGAAAACCAAAGATCTTGGAGAAAACTCACACAGGTCGCGGGGAGAACATACAAACTCTGTACTGACAGAACCCGTAATCAGGATCAAACCCGGGTGTCTGGCGCTGAAAGCGCTGTAGGGCAGCAACTCTATCGCTGCGCCACCGTGCCGCCCGCTGGAGCGAGAAAAGAAAATAAGTGATGTTTCGAGTTGAGTTTCAGGTCTGAGGAAGGGTCTGGACCCAAAACGTCACCTATTCCTTTTCCCCAGAGATGCTGCCTGACCAGCTGTTACTCCAGCATTTTGGGTCTATCGCTGGTGTAAACCAGCATCTGCAGTTCTTTCCTAAACATTACATCCCCTTAGTTGCAATGTATATTGTACATTTCTAGTTACAATGTATATTTATAATGTATTTTTTTCTTGTTATTAAAATACACCCAAGTGTTTTGGCTCGTTTAAAAAACAATAGCTTGCATGAATTTACATGACAAACAAATTGTGCAGAACAACAGGTGTGACATATTGGTTCCAATGAATATTAGAAGAGCACAGGCCTTTGGGACAATAATATATCTTCTGAAATGCGCAAAACAGCACGGTTTGCAGTGGCACCATCTGTGATCAACTCCAAACATTGAAAATCCTGTTAAAGAGCAAGCAAACTGAACTTGTGCCAGTCTAGTATTAGACTAATATTAACATTAATCTGCAAGCACAAAATGTACAATCTCACGAATCGCTCTTTGTCTTAAATAAGAATGGAAAGCATTGGAAATAGTCTGAAAAAGGGCCCCTGCCCGAAACGCTACATCCATTTTCTCCAGAGATGTCTCCTGACCCGTTGAGTTATTCCAGCACTTTGCATCTATCTTTGGAATAAACCAGCATCTGCAGTTCTTTTATATTGCTGGAAATGCTCAGCAGGTCAGGCACCATCAATGAAGGAACAGAGTGAACATGTTATCTTGATACCCATGAGGGCCTGTCCCACTCACGCGACTTTTCAGCAACTGTCTTCGATCTTCAAGCTCGAGGGCACTTGCCTAAAAAACCTTGAACTGGATCAACCGTCATGAATAAAACGGCGAGCCGGATCAACCGTTTGCATACACACAAACACATCGCAAAGGCGGGGGCCAGGGAAAGCGGGGGAGCGCAGTCTAAAATTTACACCTGCGATGAACAGGAAGGTAAAAGAGGGCTGGCACAGTTACGGTAAGTCCTTTAGAGAGTGCGGAGGGAGGGGGGGGGGGGGGAGAGAAGGGGAGGCAGGGGGAGAAAAGGGGGGAGAAGGGGGGAGAAGGAGTGGAGACACTTTTAAGAAGCCAGACAACTTTTAATAAGGTTTAGCGGGCATTTAACATTACCGGTCGATTTTCCTTGGTTCTAAAAACTCCAATAAGCCAATTTTAATGCCCTGTCCGCAAAGGAGATTGCCTACGGCTACCTTGACTGCCTATAACTACATAGGGACCCTACTCCACTGCACTATGAGGTCAAAAGAACCATGCCAACCAATTTTTACTCACGGAAAATTTTTCAGCATGCTGAAAAGTTTCCTCAACCAAACTGAGGCCACAAGCATGCGGGAACTTCCCTCGAGCATGAAGGAGAGTTAAGGGGCAGTCCCACTACGGCGACCTAATCCATGAGTTCAGGAGAGTGTCTTCGACCTTCAAGCTTGAGGCCACTTGCCTGGAAAATCTCGAGCTGGATCGACCGTCAGCGATGAAACCGCGAACTGGATCGGCCGACCGCGCACACACACACACACAAACACATCGCAAAGGTGGAGACCAGGGAAAGCGGGGGAGCACTGTCTGAAATTCACACCCGCGATGAAGCGGAAGGTAAAAGACAGCTGCACAGTGTATGGTAAGTCCTTTAGAGAGTGCGGAGGGGGGGGAGAGAAGGGGGGGAGAGGGGGGGGGAGAAGGGGGGGAGAAGGGGGGGAGAAGGGGGGGAGAAGGGGGGGAGAAGGGGGGGAGAAGGGGGGGGAGAAGGAGTGGAGACACTTTTAAGAAGTCAGACAACGCTTACTAAAGTTGAGTGGGCATTTTACCTACCGGCCGGTTTTCCTTGGTCCTAAAATCTGAATGCCCGATCAGCGAAGGAGATTGCCTACGGCTGTCTTCGATTGCCTATAACTAAATAGCGACCCCACTCCACTGCACTACAAGTTAAAAAGAACCATGCCGACCAATTTTAACTCTCGGAAAATGTTTCAACATGCTGAAAAATTTTCCGCGACCTATCTGAGGGCGCGAGTATTCGGGAACTTCCCTCGAGCATGAAGGAGAGTTCCAGTGACCTCATAGGACCTCCTAGGACCACGTGTCAACCATGCTGCAAGTTTGAGTCAAGGGCAAACTCGTCTAAACTTGCAGATTAGGTCGCCGCCTTGGGACAGCCCCTTTACAGTGACCTCCTAGGACCACGTGTCGACCAAGCTGCGAATTTGAGTCGAGCGCAAAATCTTCTAAACTCGCAAATTAGGACCCCGCAGCGGGACAGGCCCTTTACATCAGAGCCTTTACCACCAATCCTAGAGACTCATTATCCTAGAGGCTCATTGCTTTGCCCAGTAAAGTGACTCTAGATTCTCCCAACTTTTTGTACTACAATCTTAGCATGTTGATAGCTTACTTGATAAACTCTTACCATCTGGCACAATTAAGGTCCTAGGTTAAGATTCCTTGGAGATTTGAAAATATGCAGCAATTGTCACCTTTTGCATCCTTTAAGTTGTAGTTACATAGAAACATAGAAACATAGAAACATAGAAAATAGGAGCAGGAGAAGGCCATTCCGCCCTTAGAGCCAGCATCAACATTCATTGTGATCGTGGCTGATCGTCCCCTATCAATAACCTGTGCCTGCCTTCTCCCCATATCTTCCCATAGTTGTTGGACTGTTCCAGTATGTTAACTCTTGGAAAGTCTAACATAATGCTGTTTTGTACATTTGTACATCCTTGATGGAATAACGTTCTTTGCTGCCCTAAGGGCAATATTTTCCCACACTGTGGGTCATGTGTGCTGGAGGGAATTTCATTTCGGAGTCACGTGACTGACTTCGTGAAGACCCTGCCAGCACGCATGCGCGACATATCGTCGCTCGCAGTTGCAGTCGACGGCTGGAGGAGGAGTGCGCTCCACCACCAGCCCTTCATAAGAACCACTCAGGTAAGGTGAACTAACCTTGAGCTGGTTGGTTTCTATGCGGAAAACTTGTTTATTTCCACAGGAATCGGTGGACAGGAGTAAAAATATTTCAGGTCGCAGAACTTCTGAAAGAAGTCAACGGCCACACATCCCGGAGCTGCCCGCTACAACGGCAACACCCGCTCGTCGGGCCGGGAAAAGGGCGCGAAAGTCAGGGAGCCCTACACCTACGGGACCCGACTCTCCACCACAGCTGTCCTTAGAGCAGCAGAGTGGGAGGAACGTCGCGCAAGAGCAGGTCAGACCAAACCCTGACTCTTTACCACTGTCTCCCTCTGTTAGGGACAGTTTGGTAACCATGAGCAAACATGTTACCCGTTCCACGGCACGTTCTCTCTCCCCAGCCACTTGCGTCACTAGAGAACGAGCCAGGGGAAGAGCTACATGCCAGTCGACTAGCCCCGCTGAGGGTACTGGGGCCGACTTTTCGCCGAAACAAGCCGCCAGACTGCGGACCGGTGAACAATTGAGACCGGGATCTACCGGCATCTTAATTACGGCTGGTATAGACTCACCACTAGGGAAGGCCAATAGATCTCAGGCCGGTGCAGTCTCATCTCAGTCACCGCACCCCCCCTTAGTGGCAGGACGTGACCGCAAGTCGCCTTCGTCCCTTAGGAGGACAGGCGGCTAGCCCGCGCGGACGTCGGTACACCACGCTTCGGCGGCAGGTACCGACTTTTCACCGCACATGTCTTTCGAGACTAGCGGGCCGTTTTCGTTCGAAAGACGGCGGACCGGCAGCAGGTCCGCGCGGGGGTCACATAGCCCCACAGCAGCGGCAGGCAGCAACATCCTATCACGGCACCCGAGTTATTACCTCAACGAGGTGCAGGCCGATGATAGAAGCCTCAGGGGTTCTTTAGAACCTGAGGAAGCCGACATATAGTCCGCATTTGGCGGGGACGGTCGCATAGAACGCACGGAACGCATGATGGAGCGTATCCTAGAACACAATCTCCAGCAGCAGGACACTATGTCCTCTAGTTCAAGGAGATTTGCGATTGGGAGCAACATATCCCCATCATCTATGGGAAGTGCGGTACCTGAACTTGCTCAGGAAGAACTATTGGGAGTTGTCTCCAAGTTCGCTCAACCAAAGTCCTCGGGTCAACCTCTTCAACCCAAATTGGCGGCCAGTATAGACTTCCTTGCTACCCATCAGCTACAAGATCAGGTCCTTACCGAAGCCATGAACCGGTACAAAGCCCCAAACAACTGTAACTCGCTGAATGTACCCACAGTGAACACACCTATTTGGGGTAACATCAGCTCGGGAATCAAAGCGCAAGAATTAAAGTTGCAAAAGATCCTGAAGCTGCTCACATCAGGGATTACTGCTTTTGCCAGGTCTGTAGATGGGACGGAACTGACTACTGAACATGAAGATGCTCTTGCTTTATTATGCAACACTCAGTATGAAATTAATGCGTTCCGGAAGATCACCATCAAACCAAACCTCAACCCGAAGTTCGCGGGTTTATGCAAAGCATCTCCGATGCCACCACCAAGACAGTTGTTTGGGGAAGACCTGCCCAAACAGGTCAAGGACTTAGATGACCAAGCAAAGGCAGTTGGATTAATGAGGCCACCTCCTTCGAACAGGCAGGCATCACGGAGACTGCCATACTCCAGATCTCGGGGGCCACCCGACAGGTCAGCAAGGGCCTACACGCCAGCAGCACCACATTATCAGCAACAACAACAGCAGAAGCCTTTTTTAGGACAAGGCCCTCAACGGCCGGCGTGGAGGATGCGGCAAACCCAAAACCCAGCACCTCCACGAAACACCAAAAATGTCAAGGACCGCCGCTAACCATGGAGGTAAGGCGGTCTGGTTCTCATGCACGAGTTGCATGGATAACCTCGCATATTGGTGGGAGGTTGTGATTTTTTGGGGATGCCTGGAATTCTATCACCTCAGATGTGTTTATATTACAAAGTATTCAGGTGTATGAAATTGAGTTCATAAATGAACAACTTCCCCCGACTCAACATGTACCAGACTGCAAATATGCACTTTCCAACAAGGAAATAGCGGAAGGACATACTGAAATTTTGAGGCTACAAGATAAAGGGGTGATAGAAAGAACGATTCACGAACCGCTTGAGTTCGTATCCAACATCTTTACTAAAATCAAAAAAGATGGTGGATGTCGCATCATAATTGATTTAACCCAGTTGAATACCTTTGTGAAATACACCCATTTCAAAATGGACACATTTGAAACAGCCAAATCACTGGTTTCTAAAGGCTGCTTTATGGCATGCATCGATCTAAAGGATGCATACTATTCAGTATCCATACGGAAACATCACAGGAAGTTCTTAAAATTTGTTTGGATGGATCAACTTTGGCAATATAGAGCTCTGCCTAATGGGCTTACTACAGCCCCTAGATTGTTTACTAAATTATTGAAACCTGTGTTAGCAACACTGAGGAGACAAAACCATATATTCATGGCCTATTTGGATGACATCCAAATAGTAGGAGATACCATGGAATCAGCAAAGTTGGCAGTAACAGCTACTACATCATGACTCCAAAAAATGGGGTTTATAATCCATCCAGACAAATCTAAGTTCTACCCATCACAGGTTATGAACTATTTGGGATTCACGATTGATACCAATCAAATGGTTGCTTCTATACCAACTAACAAAGCTATGGACATCATCGAAGCATGCAATAAACTTGTCTGCGCCAGTACACCGACAATTAGACATGCTGCTAAGGTAATTGGGAAATTGGTAGCCACATTTCCAGCTGCCCAATTTGGACCTTTACATTATCAAAATTTACAAAGATCCAAGATTTCAGCATTAAAAATGAATGCTGGACATTTTGATAGACCTATGAAGCTGCCAATCAAAGCAAAGTTTGAGTTACAATGGTGGATTGACAATATTCGTAACTCATTCAAGCCCATAATTGTGCCCCACCCATCAGTGTATTTACAATCTGACGCAAGCTCCCAAGGCTGGGGAGCTACCGACACTAATTCTAGTTGTGGTGGCAGATGGGACTCACATGAATCTACCCTTTTGTTATCACAACGGATAAATTATTTGGAGATGCTAGGAGCATATCACAGACTACGAGCTTATTGTTCAACCCTTACTGTAATCATGTCCGTCTCCAAATAGACAATATCACTGTGGTGGCATATTTAAATCATCTGGGTGGTATCAGGTCAATTTCTTGCGATGAATTGGCAAATTCAATTTGGCTCTGGTGCATAGAACAAAATATTTTGATATCAGCTACCTATCTTCCAGGTAAGCTCAATACAGTGGCGGACACAAGGTCATGAGTATTCAATGATAACATCGAATGGATGTTAAAAGCCCAAATATTTACAAAAATTACAGCCAAATTTGGTAAACCGGATATCAATCTTTTTGCGTCGAGGTTAAACCATCGGGTACCAACATATGTATCTTGGGAACCCGATCCTGGGGCAATAGCGATGGACACTTTCTCGCTGCACTGGGGGAAATGGTTTTTCTATGCATTTCCTCCATTTTGCCTCATCAGTCGGGTGTTGCGGAAAATCAAATCAGATTCTGCAACAGGTATTTTAATTATACCCGACTGGCCTACACAACCATGGTATCCGGTGGTCCTTGGGATGATCCGAGAACCATGGGCACTTTTGAAAAAGTTCCCTGATTTGGTGACTAACCTCACTACAGGGGAATACCATCCATGCCACGGTCATTTGAACCTATTGGCTCGCAGGTTTTGAAGAGACCCCTGCTACAATATGGCCTCACACCAAGGACCATGGATACCATCGGAGCATCGTGCAGAGAGTCTACAAGATGGTAGTACCTAACTCAAATAAGAAAATGGGAGGCCTACTGCACACGGATAAACATCTCATATGACTCTGTCATGATACCACATGTGCTGGAATTTCTTGCGGGGTTGCACCATGACGAACACCTCAGCTACAGTGCCATCAACAGTGCCCAGGAGCGCACTGTCTTCCAACCTCTCCATTGAATTAGGATCACACCAGCTTGTGTCCAAATTGATGAGTGGTATCCTCAACTCAAACCCTCCTCGACCATGTTATAACGTTACCTGGGACATTGGGGTAGTGCTGACCCTACTCAGGACTTGGTCACCTATGATTGGACTTCCACTGGACAAACTCACCTTGAAATTGGGGATGTTGATGGAGCTAACATCAGCTCAACGGGTACAGACCTTACATAAAATCAATATGGACAAAATGGTCTTTACCCCGGAGAGAGTAACTTTTTATATTGATGAGTTACTGAAGCAGCATAGACCTGGATTTACAGGGCTGCAGCTGATTTTTCCGGCATACCCCGCTGATGTGAGGCTCTGCCTAGCCACCCATATCCATCACAACATTAAAGTGACGCATACCCTAAGGGGAATGGAGAGGAACCTGCTGATCAGCCATAAGAAACCCCATCACAGGGTGACGGTGCAAACGATCTCCAGGTGGCTCAGGGTGGTACTGGATGCAGCAGTATTGATATTAATATCTTTAAATCCCATTCTACGAGGGCTGCATCCACATCGGCGGTGAGGGTCATGGAGGTGCCCATGGACCATATCCTCGCCACAGCGGGCTGGGCTAGCGAAGCTACTTTCCAGAGGTTTTACAATAAACCTGTTACCGCTCCTTATGTTCGCAGAGACTGTGCTGAGTGCTGGTCAGCAACATACGTTTACCCCGATTGAGGGTTTTTTTTGTTTGTGATTAATAAACATTATTATCTTTCAGTACATCAAGTCTGAAATACGTTTTATATACTCCTTCCATCATTATTGTGGTCGTGTGAGCATGGACGTGATCCAGGGCATGTAATCACAGAGCTTTGAAATCTTCACGAAGTCACTCACGTGACTCCAAAATGAAATAGTAAGATTAAATGAGAACTTACCAGTTTGAAGTTTGACCTTTATTTTATGAGGAGTTGCGATGAGGGATTTCGTGCCCTCCGCTCCCAACCCTCTACTTTAAGGTCAACTGGTATATAGAGTCTCTTCAATCTTACTATAACAAGTCATTTCTTTTTGTTGGTTCTGTGATTCCACACCGCTGCATTGAAGAATGTCGCGCATGGGTGCTGGCGGGGTCTTCACGAAATCCCTATCGCAACTCCTCATAAAATAAAGATCAAACTTCAAACTGGTAAGTTCTCATTTAATCTTACTGTTTTATATTTGACCTGTACCTTGAATCTGCTTTTCACAGGCCAACATACAAAACAGCAGTGAGTTTCTCAAACTGAGAGAACACAAGTATTTCAATGATATACCCATATTAGATAATTAGACAAAGTATTTCAATGATATAAGTATTTCACAGCAACCACAGCCTTCTTATATTCTCTTGACACAATGGGCCCCCAAACAGTAGCATGGATGTAGGGTGCAAGTTGAATCAAGAGTTAAAATTGGCATGTCGTAAAGGTAATGCTACGTTTGTTATGGGAGATTTCAACATGCAGGTAGTGGCTTGCAAAAGTTTTCATACCCCTTGAAATTTTCCACATTTTGTCACATTACAACCACAAACGTAAATGTATTTTATTGGGATTTTATGTGATAGACCAACACAAAGTGGTGCATAATTGTGAAGTGGAAGGAAAATGATACATGGTTTCCAAATTTTATTACAAATAAAAAACTGAAAAGTGTGGCATGCAAAAGTATTCAGCCCCCCTAAGTCAATACTTTGTAGAACCACCTTTTGCTGCAATTAAAGCTGCAAGTCTTTTGAGGTATGTCTCTACCAGCTTTGCACATCTAGAGACTGACATTTTTGCCCATTCTTCTTTGCAAAATAGCTCAAGCTCAGTCAGATTGGATGGAGAGCGTCTGTGAACAGCAATTTTCAAGTCTTGCCAGAGATTCTCAATTGGATTTAGGTCTGGACTTTGACTGGGCCATTCTAACACATCAATATGCTTTGATCTAAACCATTCCATTGTAGCTCTGGCCGTATGTTTAGGGTCATTGTCCTGCTGGAAGGTGAACCTCTGCCCCGGTCTCAAGTCTTTTGCAGACTCTAACAGGTTTTCTTCCAAGATTGCCCTGTATTTGGCTCCATCCATCTTCCCATCAACTCTGACCAGCTTCCCTGTCCCTGCTGAAGAAAAGCATCCCCACAGCATGATGCTGCCACCACCATGTTTCACAGTGGGGGTGGTATGTTCAGGGTGATGTGCAGTGTTAGTTTTTCGCCACACATAGCGTTTTGCATTTAGGCCAAAAACTTCCATTTTGGTCTCATCAGACCAGAGCACCTTCCTCCACATGTTTGCTGTGTCCCCCACATGGCTTGTGGCAAACTGCAAATGGGACTTCTTATGGCTTTGTTTCAACAATGGCTTTCTTCTTGCCACTCTTCCATAAAGGCCCGATTTGTGGAGTGCACGACTAATAGATGTCCTGTGGGCAGATTCGCCCACCTGAGCTGTGGATCTTTGCAGCTCCTCCAGAGTTACGATGGGCCTCTTGGCTGCTTCTCTGATCAATGCTCTCCTTGCCCGGCCTGTCAGTTTAGGTGGACGGCCATGACTTGGTAGGTTTGCTGTTGTGCCATACTCTTTCCATTTTCGGGTGATGGATTGAACAGTGCTCCTTAGAAGTTCAAAGCTTGGGATATTTTTTTTATAACCTAACCCTGCTTTAAACTTCTCCACAACTTTATCCCTGACCTGTCTGGTATGTTCCTTGGGCTTCATTATGCTGTTTGTTCACTAATCTTCTCTAACAAACCGCTGAGGCCTTCACAGAACAGCTGTATTCATACTGAGATTAGATTGCACACAAGTGGACTCTATTTACTAATTAGGTGACTTCTGAAGGCAATTGGTTGCACTGGATTTTATTTAGGGTATCAGAGTAAAGGGGGCTGAATACTTTTGCACGCCACACTTTCAGTTTTTTATTTGAAAACCATGTATCATTTTCCTTCCACTTCACAATTATGTGCCACTTTGTGTTGGTCTATCATATAAAATCCCAATAAAATACATTTACGTTTGTGGTTGCAACGTGACAAAATGTGGGAAAGTTCAAGGGGTATGAAAACTTTTGCAAGCCACTGTAGACTGGGAACATCAGGTGGTACTGGACCCCAAGAAAGGGTGTTTGTAGTGTGCCTCCGTGATGGATTCTTAGAGCAGTTTGTATTGGAGCCTACCAGGGAGAAGGCAATTCTGGATTTAGTGTTGTGTAATGAACTGGATTTGATAAGGGAACTTGAGGTTAAGGAGCCTTTAGGAGGTAGTGACCATAATATGGTAAGTTTTAATCTACAATTTGAGAGGGAGAAGGGTAAATTGGAGGTGTCAGTGTTACAGTTGGACAAAGGGGACTATGGAGCCATGAGGGAGGAGCTGGCCAAAGTTGACTGGAAAGAGACCCTAGCAGGGATGACAGTGGAACAACAATGGCAGGTATTTCTGGGAATAACACAGAAGGTGCAGGATCAGTTCATTCCAAAGAGGAAGAAAGATTCCAAGGGGAGTAAGAGGCGACCGTGACTGACAAAGGACGTCAGGGACAGTATAAAAATAAAAGAGAAGACGTATAAACATAGCAAAGATGAGCGGGAAACAAGAGGATTGGGTAATGTTTAAAGAGCAACAGAAGATAACTAAAAAGGCAATATGGGGAGAAAAGATGAGGTAAGAAGGTAAGTTATATAAGAATATAAAGGAGGATAGTTAAAGCTTCTTTAAGTATGTGAAGAGGAAAAAAGTAGTTAAGACCAAAGTTGGACCATTAAAGACTGAAAAAGGTGGATTTATTATGGAGAACAAAGAAATGGCAGATGAGTTGAAGAGGTACTTTGGATCCGTCTTCACTAAGGCGGACACAAACAATCTTCCTGATCTACTAGTGGTCAAAGGATCTGGGGTGAAGGAGGTACTGAAGGAAATCCACATTAGGCAGGAAATGGTGTTGGGTAGACTGATGAGAATGAAGGCTGATAAATCGCCAGGGCCTGATGGTCTGCATCCCAAGGTACTTAAGGAAGTGGCTTTAGAAATAGTAAGATTAAATGAGAACTTACCTGTTCGAAGTTTGATCTTTATTTTATGAGGAGTTACGATGAGGGATTACGTGAAGAAGCCCCGCCTGACGCTGGATCGGCATACTTCAAAGCAGCGGCATGAAAAACACAGAACCAATAGCCGGAGTAAAATAGTAAGGCTCAAAATAGACTAGAAATACCAGATGATCATTTATATTATGAGGGTTGGGAGTGGAGGGCACGTAATCCCTCATCGTAACTCCTCATAAAATAAAGATCAATCTTCGAACAGGTAAGTTCTCGTTTAATCTTACTATTTTACTTCGGAGTCACGTGAGTGACTACGTGAAGATTTTAAAGCTCTGTGCTTTTTATGTCGTAAATTCATTCCATACGACTCTCTGTTTAGTCAAAACAGTAGTGAGTAAATAGTATTTTAAGACATTGTTACAATTTATGTAATAAGTCATTTAATCATAAAAAAGAACAACTTTTTTAATAATAACCCCTCTATCACAGGGGAAAATTACAAAAGAAAAATTGATAAATGATGTCAATGGTAACATAAATCAATAATATAAATCGATAATATAAAACAAAGCAAGCATTTAAAGAGAACCCAGTACTGCGTGTCCAAATCCTGGCACCGTGACAACAGGTTTATTGTAGAACTTTGAACATGTTTCTTCTCTACACCACCCTGCGGCCTCTAAAATTTGATCGAGTGGTACGTCCTGTACCTTCGCCGCGGACGTAGCTGCCGCCCTAGTGGAGTGAGATTTAAACACATCTATGTCTATTCCTGCTAGACCCAAAACCTGTTTTAACCATCTAGAAATGGTTTGAACTGAAACTTTTGTATGTGGCTTTTTGTGTGTTATCAATAACGCTTTCTCAGAACCTCTGAGATTTTTGGTTACCTCAATGTATTGAGTTAAATGCTTAACTACACACAATGTTTCATCAATAGGATATGCTTTAAACATTACCTTCATTCCAGTTCTCCCTGGTCTGCTTTGTTTGATCAGGTCATAAACATAAAACACAATGTTATCTGTAGTCACATGCATGCAATCCAACCGTAACAATTGCAAAGTTTGTACTCTTTGAGCTGATACCAACGCCATTAACATAACCACCTTGAATGTTAATTTCGGCAAAGACATTGAATTAATTGGAGTCCATTGCTTAAGCAAAGTGAGAACGATGCTAACATCCCAAATTTCTGTATATCTGGGCTTGGGAGGATTTTTATTAAAAATTCCTTTCATGAATCGGGATACTAATGGGTGAGACCCAACTGAATCCCGAAAAGAAATTTGTCCTAAATAGGATGACAATGCACTACGAGCATAATTAATGGCACTATAACTCAAATGCTCATCAAAGTGTAACCCAGCAAGGAACTCCAATACATTTGAAATGTTTGCAGTATGATAAGATATCTTTGACTGTGTACAAAAAGCTTCCCATTTCCTTATATGCGACATATATTGTTTTTTAGTGCTATTCCTCCAAGCTGCATCTATAACATCCATGGTCCTGTCCGACAGTTCAAACTCTTGCAATGGTCTGGTCAGAACCTGCAGATTAACAAATTCATATGATCATGCAATGGATGAATTTCTTTTGTTACTGGTTGTGTCAACAGATTGTCGCAACTGGGAATTGTCATACATGGTTCAACAATCATTTTAAGCATCAATGGGAACCATGACTGCATAGGCCAATTTGGCACCACCAAAATGCCTTTGACAGCATCTTGCGCTATTATCTTGAGACATTGCCCAATCAGACAGAATGGGGGAAAAGCATAAAAGAACGTATTCCCCCAGTGTAGCGAGAAAGCATCCACCGCTACTACCCCTGGATCGTGTTCCCAAGACACGTATTTGGGCAATTGGTGATTCAATCTAGATGCAAACAGATCAATGTCCGGTACTCCATACCGACTGACAATATTTTTGAAAATTTGTGGATTTAACATCCATTCTGTATTGTCTTTAAATGTTCGTGATCTTTTGTCTGCCACAACATTGTCTCTCCCTGGGAGATAAATAGCTGAAAGCCAAATATTTTTACCAATACACCATTGCCACATCTGGTTTACCAGATGATCACATGATATTGATCTGACACCACCCATGTGATTGATATATGCCACAGCTGTGGTATTGTCTATTTGTATTTGGACATGCAAATCTTTTAATGTAGAACAATAAGCTTTTAATCCATAAAATGCTCCCAGTAGATCCAAATAATTAATACCATATGTTTGGAGCAATAAATCCTCTTGGACAGCCCATCTGCCCCCACAGCTGGCCTCATTATCCGTAGCCCCCCATCCGAGAGAACTTGCATCAGTTTGAAAAAACACTACTGGCTGATGAACTAAAATGTTCTTAGCAGCTTGTGGAACATTCTCAACCCACCAATGTAATTCTGATAAAGCTTCCTTAGGCAATTGCATTGGCCTATCAAAATGGCCTGCTCGCTGAATAAGCGCTTGAGTTTTTGCCCTTTGAAGATTTTGGTAATGTAGATGGCCAAATTCTACTGCTGGAAATGCTGCTACCAACTTACCAATAACCTTGGCAACTTCTCGGATGGAGGGATAAGGTTTGTTAATCAGGTTCTGACACACATTTGTCAAATCTAACACCTTATCCATTGGTTAAGTTACCAACATGGTAACTGAATTAATCACAAACCCCAGATATTCAATGGTTTGGGATGGCTGTAACTTAGATTTTGTTGGATGAATCAGGAATCCCAACTTCCCAAACAAGCTTGTAGTTGCTGAGACGGATTTTTCAGCTGACTCCTGATTAGCATTGACAATTAAAATGTCATCTAGATAAGCCATAACGATGTGTTTTTGTGCCCTTAGCAGTGCAAGTGCTGGCTTCAACAATTTAGTGAACAATCTAGTGCTGAACTTAATCCATTAGGTAATGCTTTGTATTGCCACAGCTGTCCCACCCATTTAAACTTTAAATACCTGCGAAAACTATGATGAATTGGGACCGAATAATATGCATCCTTCAAATCTATTGTAGCCATATAACAACCTGTTGATACCAGCTGCATTGCAGTGTTGAATGTGTCCATTTTAAAATGTTTATACTGGACAAATGTATTCAATTGTGTGAGATCTAAAATGATTCTACAACCCCCATCTTTCTTTGGTCTGGGGAAAATATTTGATACAAATTGTTGTGGATCCTCTCCTGTTTTCTCAATAACTCATTTTTCACACAAATTCTTAACCTCTTTGTCAATTTGATTTTTTTCAAGAGCTGAAAACATCAAAGAATGATTAGGCTTATTCTGTCCCAATGGATCCATACCTTCTACAAGATCAATGGTAGATCCTAACACAGTATCTAATACAACACGATCAGCTGTTATACTGTCCCATTCATTATAAAACATTCGGAGTCTACCACCAATCTGAGGTTCACCCAAACATTCTTCTTTAATAGGATAAAGTTTATGTACCTCTCCAACCGGACGAAATGATCTCCTTTTCCCAATAAATGGGTGTACATTCGGCTGTGTTGGCTGGAAATTCTTTCTAATCATACTCCTGCCTCGGCTTGTTCCAGCTCCAAAATCAAATCCCCTTTTCATATGGCCAGCCCTTCTCTGGCCAAAACTGAAGGGTTTCATAAGACCAAAAGTTTTTTCCTCTTCATCCATTTCTTTAATTTGTTTAGACAAATTCTCTCCGAACAAATAACCAGGAGTTTGAACATTGCTTGGCTTGCACAACCCTGCAAATCTTGGATGTAACAGAGGCCGAATGGCAATCTTCCTCATACAATTTATCTCAAAAAATGAGTTGCAAAATAAAGCCAACATATGCTTCTAAACTTTGGTCATTCCACAACCTTCCACTTGTCTTCCAAAGGCAGTAATGCCAGCTGAAATCAGCTTGAGGACTCTTTGAAATCGAATCTCCTGCGCCCGCATCATCGATGACATTGGCGCCCAAACAGCCGGATTCACCGTAGGTACCTTCAATGAGGCACAATTGATAGGTGTTTTATACAATTCTGCTGTCTCAACCATAACAGCTTCTTGAAGCGGGTGAGAGACCATATAATTAATTTTGGCCGCCAGGTTTTCTTCCATGGCCTCACCGCCTCCTCCAGGTATAGCAAAACTTTGTGCCACATCAGGCACACCTGGATCAATATAATTGTATTGTGGTGTGCACTCCGGACCGCAATCACCACTTTCAGGGTCTTTCTCATACAGCCCTGGTACTCCTGAAACTTGTTCAAAGGAGACTTCCTCCAGTCCAATCCCAGGCACTGGAGTTTCAAATTCCCAATTCAAACTGGCACCATATTCATGATATGGAACCCCCTCAGGGGCTGCCTGGGAATATTCTGGGTTCTTAGACCCTTGGTTGATTATAGTTTGGAGCATTTTCTCCATTTGATCCATTCTGAGCCATAAGGCTTTTCTTTCTGGACCTTCAGAATCAGAGTCCTCAGAAACCTCAGGCCTTTCAGCTTTTCTTTTACATTTTTTAGGCACTGGGTTTTCCTCCAAAGTTTCTGTTTGTGGAGCAATCAAAGCCTCACTAACGGGTATATCAATGGCTACCGGTATCGGAACCGGCTCCGCAATAATCTCCTGTCCCGACTCTTCTGCACCCCGGGACGCACGTTTTACCCGCTGTTTTTTGGCTTTCTCCATTTTCTTTCTAACTCCTCCTGGTTTACCCACCAGGCTACGGAGTTCTGAAACCCGCCCTAGAAACGAAAATCTCTCTTACCTGTGGGCCGGTTCCTTACCGCTGTGTGGAGCTGCGCTCTGCAGCTCTTTCCTCTGCCGACAGCGACGACGTAATGCCGATCCAGCGTCAGGCGGGGCTTCTTCACGTAGTCACTCACGAGACTCCGAAGTAAAATCATGGATGCATTGGTGATCATTTTCCAATGATCTATAGATTCAGCAGCAGTTCCTGTGGATTGTAGGGTAGCTAATGTTATCCTACTTTTTAAGAAAGGCGAAAGAGAGAAAACAGGGAATCAGTACCCTGTTACTGCCTTATCCCCATATCCCCCGACACCACTATCTTTAAGAGCCCTATCTAGCTCTTTCTTGAAAGTATCCAGAGAACTGGCCTCCACCGCCCTCTGAGGCAGAGAATTCCACACTCACAACTCTCTGTTACATCGGGTGGTAAGGTGGCTCTACTGAGATGGCTGAGCTTCGATGAACACAAGTCCTCAAGGGCAGCTGGGGTGCTTCAGGTAGTGCAATTAGCATATCAACGAGAGATGTAGGAATTAAATGAGCCCTTCAGGCTACTGCATCGATCATCAAGAGCCCATTAAGGGGAAATTTACAACATCCAAATAACTTATCACCTTGCACAATTTTTGCATATTTGAGAAAACCAGTGCATTTCGAGGAAGCCCACAAGATCAGCCATGGAGTATCCAAATTCCACACAGACAGCATCAGAGGTGAGGATTGAACACGAGTCTCCGGAACTGTGAGGCAGCAGCTCTTCCAAGTGTGCACTGAGTCTCTCTACACTGTCTCATACCTCCAACAACCAAACCTAATCAATTGATTAGAAACATTACATGGCAATCCTCAGAAGGGAAACTGGTTTACCCAATATCTTGGTCACAGATTATCAGGTCATGTAAACTTAGTTTTGTTTGTAGGACCTGACTGTGCTCAATTTAGCTGCAATATTTCAGCACAGTACAAGAGTAACTACACTTCAAAATAGTTTCACCGGCTGTTAAGCACTTTGGAATGTCCTGAGGTTACACAAGCTGTTTTCTGAATGGAACATTTGGTACTTGTACTTGAATCCAGCACAGTTTGACATGAAGACAACCTGATTATTCTGTGGTTGTAAGTTTAGTTTAGTTTAGTTTAGAGAAACAGCGCGGAAACAGGCTCTTCGGCCCACCGGGTCTGCACCGACCAGCGATCCCCGCACATTAACACCATCGTACACACACTTGTACATTTTTACATTTACCAAGCTAATTAACCTGCACGTCTTTGGAGAAAATCCACGCAGGTCATGGGGAGAAAGTACAAACTCTGTACAGACAGTATCCATAGTCGGGATCGAACCCTGGTTTCCGGCGCTGCATTCGCAGTAAGACAGAAAATCTACTGCTGCCGTGCCGCCCTGAGTATCCAACATGGAATACATCTGGGCAATCTCATTCCAATTCCCAATGAATGTAATCCTATAATACAAGCCAATTCTTTCTTTTGGACTAATCGGCTACCTCTTGTTCAAGAGGTAGTTCAAGAGGATAACTAAAACAGGGAATTGGAAAACTCACACTAGTTATTCAAGCATGTCCTTTAGAGCTTGGAGCTAAGATACATGCTGAGGCTCAATCAAAGCATCTTTAATCTGCAATCACCTGTGCCTTGTCTAAGCGGTCAGAGGTTGCTGGTGACATCCACCTGCTAAAAAATGTAAACCTTTTCTATTCTCAGGGCTATTCTTCAAGTTGGATATATAAAATGCACCTATTCTTTTCATACAGATGATGTGTTTTAAGCTACCTAAGTATTTTATGTACATCCTACAATAATATGATAATAGAGACCTTTAAAGTACTTGTAGGAGCCATTCATGCTAAGGCTAGTTACTGTTAGCATATTATATTATTTTGTCTAGATATTTCTAGCAGTATTATTTTGAACGCTTGGGGATGGGCTTTTGAACCATAGCTGAACGTTGCATATATCATACCAAGGGAGGGAGTGGCAGATCAGACCAGCCACGGGATTTGGAGTGAATATAGTTTTTACCAGATAGTAAAAACGGAAAGCTACAATTTGTATAAGAATAAAGAGGATCTGGTATGTTCACTTTTTGTCTGTACAACTACTTCAATAAAGAACTAATTAAGCTGGAAATAACGACTGGGAGGTCCGTTTTTGCTTGTCTGCGTACGATCACTCCCACACCCATGGAGTAATAGCAATGGAAATTTGAACATTGTAAAAGTTTGAAATTGCCATTATAGTACTTAATCAGACTATTGTATTTATTTTAATTAGTTGTGTGTTATTCACATAGAAAATCATACATGTGGGAACAGGCCCTTCGGCCCAACTTGCCAACACCAGCCAACATGTCCCAGCTACACTACTCCCACCTTCCTGCGCTTGGCCCATATTCCTCCAAACCTGGCCAAACATATAATGTTTGTGGAACTTCTACCACATTAGTGGCCTATGATCACAGCAATTTTTTTTGTTGGTACAGTTATAGAGTTGTACAGCATGGAAATAGGCCCTTTGGCCCATCACGCCCATGCTGACCATGTTGGCATATTCAGCTGGTCACTTTTGCCTGCATTGGGCCCATAGTCCTCTAAACCCATCTTATCCATATATTTGTCCAAACGTTGTTTAAAAGACAAAATACCTGTAGCTTCCTCTGGCAGCTCATGCCAGTTACAGACTTGAAAAAGTTGCCCCATGGAGTCCCCCTTAAAACTGTTCCCTCTCCCCAGAGGCCTGAGCCCTCTAGTTTTGGAATCTTCTATCCTGGGAAATAAAAGACTATGGACGTTCACTTTATCATGAGCTTGTACACTCCAATAAGATTTGCCATCTCAGACTCCTAGCTCCAAAGAAAAAAGTCCCAGCCTATCCAACCTCTCTATAACTCAAGCCCGCAAAGCCAGGCAATATCCTGGTGAAAATCTTCACTTTTTCCAACTTTCCAATGACATGCTTCCTGTAGCTGGAGTTCCTCAACTGCACCTGCTACTCCAAGTATGATCTCATAAGGTCGGCACGGACTGGAAGGGCTGAGAAGGCCTGTTTCCGTGCTGTAATTGTTATATGTTATTTTTTGTTATAAATCATAGGAGCAGAATTAGGCCATTCGGCCCATCAAGTCTACCCCACCATTCAATCATGGCTGATCTATCTCTCCCTCCTAACCCCATTCTCCTGCCTTCTCCTATAACCTCTGACACCTGTACTAATCAAGAATAGTAAGATTGAACGAGAACTTACCAGTTCGAAGGTTGATCATTATTTCATGAGGAGTCGAAGTGAGGGATTTCGTGAAGAGCCCGCCGGCGCGCATGCTCGACATACTTCAAAGTAGCGGCGTGGAATCACAGAAACCAATCAAGAAATGACTTCACATAGTAAGAATGAAACGACTAAGATTACCAGATGAAGGTGATTGAGGGTTGGGCGAGGAGGGCACGAAATCCCTCACTTCGACTCCTCATGAAATAATGATCAACCTTCGAACTGGTAAGTTCTCGTTCAATCTTACTATTTCATTTCGGAGTCACGTGAGTGACTTCGTGAAGACTTCAAAGCTTCTGTGATGACACGCCCTGGACCACGTCCATGCTGTCACACCACTACCAGGGATGGATGGGAGGAATAACTTGCTGACTAGTCCATACTGCAAAACAAAGCATATTTATTAACAAACAAATCAAAACCCCTCATTCGGGGACATCTCCACGTTCTTGCCCCGCATCTAGCACGGCTTCTGCGAACTGTAGAGGCGCAGCAACGGGCCGGTTGTAGAACCGCTGGAACACCGTCTCATTAGCCCATCCTGCTGTGGCGAGAATATGGTCCATGGGCACCTCCATGACCCTCGCCGCCGACGTCGATGCAGCCCTGGTGGAATGAGATTTGAACACATTAGTGTCGATACCTGACTTACCCAAGACGACTCGAAGCCACCTGGATATCGTCTGTGTTGTCACTCGATGGTGAGGTCTCTTATGAGTGACAAGCAGGTATCTCTCCATTCCTCTGATGCTTGCCGTCACCTTGACGTAGTAACGGATATGGGAGGCTAAGCATAGCCTAGCATCGGCGGGGTATGCCGGGAACTTCAGCTGCAGCCCTGTGCACCCAGGTCTGTGTTGCTTTAGTAGCTCGTCAACAAAGAAAACTACTTCTGTGGGGGTAGACATCATTCTGTCGACACGTAGTTTGTGGAGTGTCTGTACCCTCTGTGCTGAAGTCAGCGCTAGTAACATCACCAGCTTCATGGTGAGTTTGTCCAGCTGGAGCCCTTCCATGGGGGACCACGTCCTGAGCAGAGTTAAAACGTCCCTGACATCCCAGGTGATATTGTAACGTGGTGTAGGCGGATTCGTATTGAAAATACCCCGCATGAGCCTGGACACTAGCCTGTTGGATCCCACCTCAATATTGAGGTAGAATGATAGAGCGCTCCTGGCGCTGTTGATGGCACTGTAGCTTAAGTGTTCATCATGGTGCAACCCCGCGAGGAATTCCAGGACGTCGGTTATAGTCACGGCATCGTACATGATGCGAGAGCGGCTGCAGAAGGCTTCCCACTTCCTGATGTGAGAGCGGTATCTTCGCCTTGTAGACTCTCGGCACGACGCCGCAATGGTATCCATGGTCCGGGTAGAAAGGCCGTATTGTTCTAAAGGCCGATTCAGAATCTGCAAGCCAACAAATTTAAATAGCCATGGCAGGGATGTGGCTCCCCTGAAACAGGGTGAGTAACTAATTCTGGGCTACCCTGCAAACGGACCCAAGGTTCACTGAGCGTGTCAAAGACCATCGGATACCACGGCTGTGTAGGCCAGTCGGGTATGATAAGGATGCCCTTGGCACCGTCCATCTGAATTTTACGTAATACCCGACTGATGAGGCAAAACAGGGGGAATGCATAGAAAAAGCAATTCCCCCAGTCTAGCGAGAATGCATCTAACGCTATAGCCCCAGGATCTGGTTCCCACGCGACGTAGGTTGGTACCTGATGGTTCAACCGGGACGCAAAAAGGTCAATGTCCGGTTTCCCAAATTTGGCTGTGATTTTTGCAAAAATTTCAGGATGTAACATCCATTCAATATTATCGTTGAACTTGCGTGACCTGGCGTCCGCCACAATATTAAGCTCACCTGGCAAATAGGTAGCTGAAATCCAAATGTCTCTCTTGACACACCAGAGCCAAATTGAATTAGCCAATTTATCACATGAAACTGACCTGGTACCGCCCATGTGGTTTAAATATGCCACCGCTGTGGTATTGTCTATTTGGAGCCGGACATGTGCTCCAATGATCTTGGAACAATATGCACGAAGTCCGTGAAACGCTGCAAGCAGCTCCAAATAGTTGATCCCTTGTGATACCAACATCGTATTCTCAAGGGTATCCCATCGGCCCCCACAACTAGAGAATTGATTCGTAGCTCCCCAGCCATCAGAGCTCGCATCAGTTTGTAAGTATATCATCGGTTTCGCCTCAATAATAGTTTTGAACGATTTACTAATGTGGCAAACCCACCATCGTAATTCATCCAATGCTGCAGGCGGCAGCCGCATTGATCGATCATAATGACCAGCATGCCGTCGCAACGCAGCGATCTTGGCTCTCTGCAAGTTTTGATAATGCAGAGGTCCATACCGGGCTGCCGGAAACAAAGCCACAATCTTGCCAATGACAGTAGCTGTGTGACGAATCGATGGTATACGAGTATTAATCAAGTCTGTACACACCTGTGTTACCTCCTCAATTTTGTTAATTGGTATGGTGACTCTCATGCTAATGGAATTCACCTGGAACCCCAGATAATTAATTACCTGGGTGGGGCAGAACTTAGATTTTTCTGGATGAACAATGAACCCAAGCTGTTGGAACAAATTGACCGCAGCTGCAACCCCTTGTTGTGCTAATTCCAAGGTGTGGCCGACAATTAAAATATCATCTAAATAGGCCATAACAATATGATGTCTTTGTCTTAAATAAGCCATAATTGGCTTCACCAATTTAGTAAATAAGTGAGGGGCTGTGGTGAGCCCATTAGGCAACGCCCTATATTGCCACAGCTGATCCATCCAGATAAATTTTAAGAACCTTCTGTAATATTTTTTCATAGGTACGGTATAGTACGCATCCTGTAAATCAATGCATGCCATAAAGCACCCTTGTGAAATCAATGATTTGGCCGTTTCAAACGTGTCCATTTTAAAATGAGCATATGTTACAAAGTTATTCAGAGTGGTTAGATCAATAATGACTCTACAGCCTCCATCCTTCTTAGGTCTAGTAAAAATATTGGAAACAAATTCAACGGGCTCATGAACCGTTCTCTCTATGACCCCTTTCTGTTCCAACCTTAAAATTTCCTTATAGCCTACTGACTGTTCCGCAGCCGTTAGTTTGAAAGTACGACCCGGTCTATGCTGAGGTGGAGGGATGTCCCCATTAATAAACTCAATACTATGGCCCTGAATATTCCGTAACACATACTCATCGCTGGTAATGTCACCCCATGCACCCGCAAACAACCGCAAACGCCCACCAACATGTGGAGTTAAACAAAGAGAAAAAAGAGAACCAGATCGCCTCACCTCTGTGGTTACCGGCGGTCCCTGACACGAGTGGGTGGTCGTGGAGGTGCTGGGTTGGTTTGAGGTCGTGGCGTCCTCATTTTCCGCCTCGGCTTCTGCCGAGCCTGTCCTAAAAAAGACCCCTGGGGTTGGGGTGGCTGATATCGGTTTGGAGCTGGAGGGTAATTCCTGGTGGAAGTGCTGACAGACCCTCGTGAACGGCCAAGTGGGGCTTTCGAGCTTGATGGCGTGGGGGCACTGTGAGAGCGCATGAGCCCCACGGTCTTGGCTTGTTCATCCAGCTCTCTGAACCTTTTGGAGAGGTCTTCGCCAAAGAGCTGACGGGGCGGCGGCGGCGGCGGTGGTTTGCACAACCCTGCAAACTTAGGGTTGAGCGCTGGGCGGATGCTGTTTTTCCGAAAGCCGTTTATTTCGTTTTGAGTAGCGCACAGAAGCGCCAGAGCATCCTCCTGGTCCAAATTAAGCTCCTCTCCGTCGACCGACCGCACAAAGGCAGTAATCCCGGCCATGAGGAGTTTCAGGATCCGCTGAATTTTCAGCTCCTGCTGACGGATAGCCGCACTGATGTTGCCCCATATTGACGTATTGACCACAGGCACGTTGAGGGAATTGCAGTTTGATGGAGCCTTGTGGCGGCTCATGGCTTGTAGTAGGACTTCCTCCTGAAGCTGGTGATTATTTAGGAAGTCCACTGTGGCTGCCAACTTCGTATTGATGGGAAGCCCCAACGAATGAGGGGCTGCAAATTTGGTAGCCACATCGAGGAGGTCCTCCGCCGGTAATTCAGGCGGGGGTGGGATGGGGTCAACCACGGCCTCCTCGTCCTGCTGCTCCAGGCTGGTGTACGAAGCTGGTGATGAAGCCCTGTGCCTGTCGCTGCTGGATGCCTGTTGTTGTTGACCTTGTAGGAGAAGCTCCAGCAGCCGCTCCATCCGGTCAATACGCCCTTCACCCTGAACACTCAGGTGGTCGGAGTCCTCCGGCTCTGAAAATTGGCCGGGGCTCCTGTCATCGGCCCGCACCTCGTCGAGGCCCTGCCGGTGCCGGTAGTTGTCGTCGACAGCCGCCGAGGCGAAACTGCGCGATTCCTGCACGGGCGTGTTCAACCGCCTCCGTTTAGCGGGAGCGGAAGCCGTTGCCTCTATGGACAGATGCGGCATGGTGTCGGCACCAGCCGAAGCCTGGATACCTTGGGCCCGTGCAGGCTTGCCAGCTGCCCACATCGTGGACCTTGCCGACGCATGGTCTCGCCCACCCATCCATGGGGGGCTCGGCGACCGTGACGGGACCCCCAACTGACTCGTCCCGGCGTCGAAAGTTGGGGGGCGACGGCTGGACCTCACAGCTGCCCCGGGTCCCGTCCTGGAACCTGACCGCTCCTTGGCGGCAGGCAGAGCCTTAGCCCCAACAGGGTTAGGCTGCTGGGCTCCTGCCCTTCCCCTACTCAGAGGGCTGCGTGAAACGGGCCGTGCAGCCGCACGGACCCTTCTGCTGCCATGGCAGAGTCGTCCTGCTCTGGCGGCACACCACACTCCTCCTCGTCGGACTCCTCCGAGCTGTGGTGTGCGGGCGGGTCCGGACCTGAAAATACAGAGCTCACCGACATCTCTGCCCTCGTTCCGGTCTGCGTTGCAGGTACCCCCGACAACTCTCGCTCCGGAACTGCTGGCCGGCGACTTCTCCTCGAACTCCGGCCTCTCCCATCCATGTTCTTGCTGTGAAGCAAACACAACAAGAACCACCAACTTAAGGTAGCATACTTACCTGCGTGGTTCCCTTATGAAGGGCTGGCGAGGAGCTCGCTCCTCCGTCAGCCGTCGCAGCAACGCGATACGACGATATGTCGAGCATGCGCGCCGGCGGGCTCTTCACGAAGTCCCTCACGTGACTCCGAAATGAAATCTAAGTATCTCTGCCTTAAATATATCCACTGACAGCTTCCACAGCCTTCTGTGGCAAATAATTCCACAGATTCACCACCCTCTGTCAAAATAAATTCCTCCTCATCTCCATCCAAAAAGAACGTCCTTTAATTTTGAGGCTATGACCTCTAGTCCTAGATTCTCCCACAAGTGGAAACATCCTCTCCACATCCACCTTATCCAAACCAATTCACTTTCTGTACGTTTCAATGAGGTTCCCCCTCATTCTTCTAAAGTAGGACATCCAGACAGAGATTCTCCCACTCACCAATCTCTTATGCAGCTGCATCATGATGTCCATACCTTTGTACTGCTGGAGATGACAAAGTATCATGGTACGATAATGTAATTCATGTTAAGGTAAATTAAAGCTCCTAATATGTTTGCATATGTTGAAATCTAACTACAACATTTGTCTCCCAATTCCTCACTACTGTTGAAGGAACCAAATTGTGTACCCAACATTGTGATTGCTCTTTATGTTCCTTAGTCAATCCCTCCTTTGATAAGCCCTTTAACATATCGTAGCTATCCAAGGATCAGTTTTAATTGTTTCTTCAGCTAATGTTGGCATCCCCTCCATTTTAATTTCTCCCCACCATGTTTTTTGAGTTGCCATTTCTGTCCTCTCTTCTGTCATGTTTTAGTTATAGCTAAAATATAACTTAGTTTAGTGTTACAGCATGGAAACAGGCCCTACAGCTCATCAAGTCCATGCCGAGCATCGATCGCCTGTTTACACTGGTTCTACTTATAAGACACTAGAGGCATGCCTTTGGGATATGGGAAGAAGCCAGAGAACCAGATTTGATTAGGGAGCATAAGGTAAAGAAACCTCTAGGAGTTAGTGACCATAATATGATAAAATTCAACCTGCAATTTGAAAGGGAGAAGATGAAATCAGATGTGTCCGAATTACTGATCAGTAAAGATAACTACAGAGACATGAAGAATGAGCTGGCTAAAGTTGATTGGAAAGATATCCTAGCAGGAATGGTGGTGGAACAACAATGGCAGGAGTTTCTGGGAATAATTTGGATGATGCAGGATCTCTTCATCACCCAGAAGAAGAAAGATTCTCGGGGGGGAATTAGACGACTGTGGCTGACAAAGGAAGTCAAAAGCAGCATAAAACTAAAGGAAAAGGCATAAGGCAAAATTTATTGGGAAGCTAGAGGATTGGGAAACTTTTAAACACCAATAGAAGATAACTTAAAAGGCAATAAGTGGAGAAATTATAAAACACGAAGGTAAGCTAGCCAATAATATAAAAGGGGATAGCAAATGCTTCTTCAGATATATAAAGAGTTAAAAAGTGGCAAGAGTGGACATCGGACCACTGAAAAATGATGCTGGAGAAGTGATAGCGAGGAATAAAGAAATGGCTGATGAATTAAGTGCTTTTTATTTGCGTCAGTCTTCACAGTGGACAATGCCAGCAACTTGCCTAAAATTCAAGAGAGTCAGGCAGCGGAAGTCAGTGGCGTTGCTATTACTAACAAGAAGTGCTTGGGAAGCTGCAAGGTCTGATGGTGCATAAGTCATGGACGGGATGGATTGTACCCCAGGGTTCTGAAAGAAGTAGCTTTAGAGATGATGGAGGCATTAGTAGTGATCCTTCAAGAATCACTAGAGTCAGGAGTGGCCCCAGAGGACTGGAAAATGTCAAATGTTGCTCCACTGTTCAAGAGGGGAACGAAACAAAAACATTTGCAAGTTTTCCCTTTGACTGCTTTGATTTCCTTCAGCTTCAAAAATTCATGTCATAGGAGCAGAATTAGGCCATTTGGCCCACCAAATCTACTCCACCATTCATTCGTGGCTGATCTATCTTTTCCTCTTAACCCTATTATCCTGCCTTCTCCCAATAACCTTTGACACAGTTACTGATCAAGAATCTGTCAATTATTGCCTTAAAAATACCCAATGATTTGGCCTCCACAGCTGACTGAGGCAATACATTCCACAGATTCTCAATCATCTGACTAAAAAAAAAATCTGCATCATCGCCTTTCTAAAGGGAAGCCTTTTAATTCTGAGGCTGTGTCCTCTACTTCCCAGTAGTGGAAACTCCTCTCCACCTCCACTTCAGGCCTTTCTGTAAGTTTCAATGTTTCCAAACTTCAGCAAGTACAGGCCCAGCCATCAAACGGTCATCTAATGTTAATCCAATAATCCCATGGATCATTCTCATAAACCTCCTCTGGACCCTTTCCAATGGCAGCACATCTCTCCTCAGATATGAGGCCTAAAACCGCTCACAATACTCCAAATGCGGACTGACCAATGCCTTATAAAACCTCAGCATTATATTCCTGTTTTTATATTCCAGTCCTCTCGCAATAAGTGGTACCATTGCATCTGCCTTCCAAACAACCAATTCAACTTGCTAATTAACTTTTAGGAAATCCTGCACCAGTATTACCAAATCCCTCTGCACCTCTGATTTTTGAATTCTCTCCCCATTTAAGAAAAAAGTCTATCCCTTTATTCCTTTATTCCTATTACTAAAGTGCATGACTGCACACTTTGCCATACTATATTCCACCTGCCACTTCTTTGCCCTCTTCCCCAACCTGCCCAGGTCCTTCTGCAGAGTCCCTGCAGAATTCAGAGATGCTGCCTGACCTCCTGAATTACTCCAGAAGTTTTTGTCTTTTTTGATAAACTAGCATGTGCAATTCCTTGTGGCTAAGCCATTGGTGGATCAAGGTAAGGATGAGTTGATAAGTAGATGGGTCAGGTGACGAGAGTAGAGTGGAAATAGTTATAGAATCATAGAGTAGTATAGCATAGAAACAGGCCCTTCACCTCAACTCAGGCTTGCTGACCAAGAACATATCTGAGTTAGTCCCATTGGCTTGCACTTGGCCCGTATCTCTCTAAACCTTTCCTTGTGCTCCTGTCCTAATGTCTTTTAAATGTTATTGGACTTGCCTCAATCACTTTCTCTGGCAGCTCATTCCATACATGCATCAACCTCTGTGAGGAAGTTGACCCTTTTAAATCTTTCTCCCTCGCATTAAACTTATGCCCTCCAGTTTTTTTATTCCTCTTCCCTAGAAAGGACAGTGTGCATTCTCCATATCATTGCCCCTCTCGATTATATTCACTTCTAAAAGGTCAGCCGATAAGCCTTTTATACTCCAAGGAATAAAGTCCTGAAAGAGTCTGAAGAGACCTGTTCCTTTTCTCCACAGATGCTGTGACTCTCAGTGACTCCAGCGTATTGTACCTTCAGTTTAAACCAGTATCTGCAGTTCCTTCCTACACACCTACCAGCTGTTTCTCCATCCCTTCCCCTCATTTCTTTCTACTAGCCATCATTCTGCTACTCAAGTAGAAGGATTCCATCCTGAAATATCGGAAATATGGTCTGACCATTTTCTTTCACAGACCCACTGAGTCCCTACAACAATTTGATTTTTGTTCAAGATTCTGGCATCTGCTGTCTTTCTACGTTTTCTATTTGCAGCTCATATTCATATTTAATGGAATTCTGGTCACCCAGGAGATCTTGTTTGCAAAATAGAACAATTCATTCATGCGGTAAAAACAAGACTTAGAATGGATGCTTGCTTCTCCGAAAAGCATTTGACTGCTATGAACAGACCATTATCAAACATTTGTCAACAGATCAGATGTTTACCTCTTGCTGTGGTTTGGAATTACAATGTAAATTAATGAGTCTTTTGTGGTTTAAATTCATTTGCTTTTCATTTCACCAGATTGCACGATGGCTATTAGGCAGTACTGTATACTCGGGGCTGCACATTCAATTAAAATAAAACACTTTTGAGATATAGGCTTCACCGACAAGGTTGTTGTTTATTGCCCATTCTTTCATGCCCTTGAGAAGGTGATAGTGAACTTTCTTCCTCTGCCACTGCAGTCTATAATGAAACAGTTCTCGCAATGCTTTTATGTAAGAAGTTACAGGAATTTGACTGCAACAATGAAGAGATAGGGAAATGTGTCTGATCTACGATGATTGCATTAGTTGGAAACTTGGAGTTAATGATTATTATGCACTTGCTGCCTTATGCTATGTTTTGGATGTTACTGATTTTGTTTGCACTGCTAAGGAGTTCACAGTAACCCTGTAGAGAGCACACGGTACGCTAGTGTTGAACAAAATGCTCATGAAGGGACCCAAAATCCTTTGATTGCATCTACTTGAATGTTGCTACAACATTACCCACCCTAGCATGTGAGAAACATTCCATGGCACATTTTACTTGTGCCTTGCAATTGTTAGAGAGACTTTTCTGAGTCAGAACGTGATTCACAGCCTAGATCATTTGTAACCACTGACGTGTTTTTGTACATTCACTTACAGTGTATTTTCTCTTCACTGGTCATCCCCGGGCTATTGCTGGTTAGAAGCTTGTGATGATAATGGAATTAAACAAGGGGAAGCGGTTCTGTTCTTGTTCTGTGGGGATGGACCATTGCCTGATGTTGTGTGGTACTAATATCACTCGTTAGTTATAACCCTAAACCTGGATAATATACTGTTGCATGGAGTGTTTCTTTAACAGAAAAATTGTGAATAGAATTAAAATTAACATCCAGCAGTAAGCAGACTTATTTCTCATTTCACCAGAGAATAGTGCAGTATGGACTAGGCCCTTCAGCCCACATTGTCCATGCCAAACATGATGTCAGGTTAAATTAATCTCCTCTGCCTGTACATAATTCTTTCCCCCTCCACTCCCTGCACATACCTATGCCTACTTAAATGCCTCAGAATAAAAGGACGTATTTTGGAAAGGAGATGACGAGGAGTTTCTTTAAGACATGTTGAGCCGAATGGCCTAATTCTGCTCCTATAACTTATGAACTCTTAGTATATAGCTACTATCGTATCTGCCTCAACCACCATTCTTGGCAGCACGTTCCAAGCACCTACCACAATGTCACTCTTATCTCCTCTAAATGTTGCTCCCTACACCTTAAAGAGATCAAGTTGGCTGAAAATGAGATGGCAATAAGTGGAAGATGCTCTTCCCATATGCCAATAGCATCTAATAATTTCAAACAGGGGGCCAAGGAAAGAGCGTTCACGTCGCAGCCCTGCTTCCACCAATCTTTCCACCACCACGCACAAGAAGCACAAGAAGCGACAAGACAGACATTATTGTATGCAGATGCCGAGAAGTGTGTTCAGCTCTGGCTGAACAACTTCTAATCTTATGTGTGGAATCGATAAGAAGAAGATTTCAAACACATTGACAATTTCAGATCTGCCAACTATTTGTGGTAGATTGTTGTGTCTCTAATCTGTCAGTTATTTGTGGTCGCCAAATGGTTGACGGGGTCATTCAGTGGGCAGCTTTGCAGATTGGTATTACATTATGGGGCTTTAAAAAAAGTAAATAAATAAATAAATAGGGAATTTACCATATTACAAATCCAGTTTAAAAATTGTCGATGAGTATCCAACCCTAGGCGCGTCTGATACAGGGTAGAAGAGTTACTTGGCATTCTTCAAAAAAAAGTTTGATCTGTATCAGAATCTGTAAGTCAACCAAGCCTATTTCATCCCAGAATGTACTCAATTGAATTTCAGAGTGATACAAAAACTTCCTGAAATAATCCGCTTGTATTTCACTGCATGACAAGCATTTCAGTCGATTAATGCTGGAAAGATAAAAATGTACAAATTTGCATCTTGCTGGGACATTTAGACATTATCACAGCCTTTATCAAAATGTTGTTCAAAAAGCCAAATTCAAGAAATAAGGTAAGAGTTATTGCCCTTGGTATCAAGGCAGGATTTGACCAATTTCATATCAAGGGCTCCTGACATAACGTAGAACAGTGCAGTACATAAAGACCTTCGGCCCACAATATCCATGCTGAACTTGATGCCTAGCTAAACCCATTTCCTCTGCTTGCATGTGATCCATATCCCTCCATGATAGATAGGCACATATCTTAGGGCATCCCTTAGATAGGCACATATATCTATGTGCCTATCTAAAAACCTCTTAAATATCATCAGAGTATCTGCCTCTGCCACCAGCCCCAGCAGCACGTTCCAAGCTCTTGCCACTCTCTGTGTATAAAACTTGCCCCGCATGTTTCTTTCAAACTTTTCCCCCCACATCTTAATGCTATCCCATCCACTCCTTCCCCCCTGGGGATAAAGGAGCCGACTGTCTCATAATTTTATATATTTATATCAGGTCTCCCAGCATTCCCGATAAAACAGTCCAAGTTTGTCCAACCTCTTTTTGTAGCTAATACAATCTCATCCAGGCAGCATACTGGTAAAATCTTCTGGTCCATCACCAAAGCCTCAACATCCTACCTGTAATGGATCGACCGGAACTGCAAACAAAACTCCAAATGTAGCCTAACCAAGAAGAAAATGAAGTTAAAGGGGAAAATCATTCCAATGTCAGAAGTCATATCTTGCACTAAGAAAGATAGTTGTGATTACTGGAGTCAATCATTGCAGCTTCAGAACAGCACCACTGGCGTTCCTGAGGGCAGCATCATAGAACCATCCATCTCTTTCAATAATCGGTTATTCCTGCCTGCATAAAGCAAGGCCTTTCCAACGTCCAGGCATGGGCTGACAACTACAGCAAGTGAAAATCATTTCACCTACCCTTGACATTCAATGGTAATGCCATTACCAAATTTGCCCCTAACATCCTGAGGGTCACCATTGACCGGAAAATCAACTAAGCTAACCACAAAGACTGTAGCTACAAGAGCAGGTCAGAGGCTGGGCACACTGCAACAAGTGACTCACACAGCCCTTCAGCCCAGTTTGCCCACACCGACCAACATGTCCCAGCTCCACCAATCCCACGCCTGAGTTTAGCCCATATCCCTCTAAATCTGTCTTATTCATGTACCTGTCTAAATGTTTCTTGAATGTTGTGATAGTACCTGCCTGAGATGCCTCCTCTGGGCAATTAGTTCTATACACCCCCCACCATTTGTGTAAAAATGTTACCCCTCAGGTTCCTATTAAATCTTTTCCCCTACTCCTTAAACCTATGACCTCTGGTTCTTTGGCAAGAGTTTGTTCACCCGATCCTGTACACCCCGTGATCCTGCACACCTCTTCAAGGACTCACCTCAACACTTTTTCCACCATTGACAATTGGGATTGTGATGGAATACTCTCTACTTGTCTGGAAGGAGAACATCACCAGCCTGATAGAGCAGCCCACTTTGTTGGTATCTGCTCGCTAAATGCTCCCACTACTACTGGCACAAAGTGACTCCACTTACAAATGCACTTCCGTGGATCACTTGGGCCACTCCAGCAGCACCATCCAAAACTGTGACTGTTACCACTAGGAAGAAGGGCTATGTCCAGGTGGGAATACCACCACCCGTATGTTCACATCCATGTTGTGCACTCTCCCGACTTGGAAATATATTGCTGGTCCTTAGGCATCACTGGGCTACACCCTGGAAATCCCTCTTTGGCAGCCCTGTAAAGAGAAGGACCTCAGTGCTTCCAGAAACTGGCACACAAACTCTTTCTGAAGCGCAATCTGGGATTTGCAATAAACACGGGCCTTGCCAGCAAAGCCCAGATTTAAAAAAATGTTTTTTGGAAAGTCTCCATGGGTTTGTGAGCCACTTTACATTGAATGCTTCAACTTGACCCTGTTTACTGCAGCACTATTACCATTAAGCGCCCTCTTGTGCCTGTCTCTGCTCATCTACATTATCCAGATTTCAAATTGGCTCCATGATCATTTACTTTACATTTAAATAAGTATCCTTCCCCTCATTTGATCCCTCTCGACACTTCATTTGTATAAAAGTCCTTCATGGGCCTGTATTAGCTAGAGTTTAGAAGGATAAGGGGGGACCTTATTGAAATTTACCGAGTAGTGAAAGGCTTGGATAGAGTGGATGTAGAGAGGATGTTTCCACTAGGGGGAGTGTCTTGGACATGAGGTCATGGCCTCAGAATAAACAGACTCATCAGTGCCAAAAGTTACACATTAATTAATTAAACTAATTAGAAAATTAGATTGAAAAAGTAACCGCCATCTAGTGTCCAATGGCCACATTACTCCATGGGGAGTTACACAAAAAGCTGGAGAAACTCAGCGGGTGCAGCAGCATCTAAGGAGCGAAGGAGATAGGCGACGTTTCGGGTCGAGACCCTTCTTCAGACTCCATGGGGAGCCTATTTCCGTGTTGCGGTCTATTTAAACCATATATTATTATACCATACATACATACATACATACATACATACATACATATATATGACTTGTGAATATGACTGCAATTATATATAATTATATTCTATAAAAATAATATAATGAATATAATTGTGTGTGTTTTTTAAATGAGACTGCCGCAGAGGTCCGGCTCCTGAACCAGCCTAATTAATGGGTGAGTGCAGTTCCTCTGGGTTCCCCCATTTACTGAAGCCAGTGTGCAGAGTGGGGGTCACGGCCACAGGGGTCATGGCCTTAGTGGGACTGGGGCAGTGCCAGGCAGGAAAATGCCTAACCCTAACCCTAACTCGCCCCCCTTCCAGAGCTGACCACACCCAAGCCATTCTTACCACCCACCAGCGGCCCAGCCCAACTCTCACCACCCACCGGCGGACCGACAGTCCGTCCGATCCTCCACAGCAACCATCGGCCTGCCGACAAGCCCGACCGACAGACTGGCCGATTGACCGACTGACTGGCTGACTGACTGAACGACCGATCGACTGAATAACTGACCATCTGACTGACCCTAACCCTAGCTCTACATTCGTTATTTATCATTTTTATTTAACAGTTCATATCATAACTTTAAAAAGATAAATCAATTGAAAAACAATTGGTTAGCAAGGTTAGCATTACCTTTATTCCTTGGAATCCTTGTTATTGTTTTTTGTTTTGATGTAATGAGGAGGCAGTCATGATCCCAGGGTCCTCGCTGCCTAACAACCATAAAACAAAGCACAGGATTGGTCAATTTGCATCTGACCTCAATGTCAAACATGCATTGATTGGACATTGCGACTCGGAAAATTGGAGCTTTTTCACATATTTTAAAAATATTGTGCAGGTTTTGTTCTTGATGAGTTTCAGATATGATTTATATGATATTTTTACACAATATGTTAAAAAAAAAATTAACTCCATGAGTTGGGTTATGAACTTGAACGGAAAAGCTCCTCAGCCCACAGCCACTAGGGAGAAGGCAGGAGAATGTGGTTGAGAGGGAGAGATGGATCAGCCATGATTGAATGGCAGAGTAGACTTGATGTGCCGAATTGCCTAATTCTGCTCCGATCATTTATGAACTCATGCAGCTTAAAGTTATCCGATTTCCCAAACTCTGGAATTAAATCACATTCAGTAATAATTTTCGCAAAGCATTTGGTTTTCTATTTGAAGTGAAAATGCTTTGCTGGTTATTGAAGTGTCAGGGTTGTCTGAGCAAATAGTCAAGTATTTTAAAGAATAAGCCTTGGGGAAATGGGCAGAACAGTCACTTTCTCGGCTGAATCATGTAATTATTCTATAAACACCAGTGGAACACAAACAATGTTGCACAGTGACACAGCTGGTAGAGCAATTGTCTCATAACACCAAAGACCAATGTTCAACAATGTGCAACATGAAAACATTTTTCACACAGAGAGTTGTGAATCTCTGGAATTCTCTGCCACAGAAGGTAGTTGAGGCCAGTCGTTGGCTATATTTAAGTGGGAGTTAGATGTGGTCCTTGTGTCTAAAGGGATCGGGGGTATGGAGAGAAGGCAGGTAAGGAATACTGAGTTGGATGATCAGCCATGATCATATTGAATGGCGGTGCAGGCTCGCAGGGCCTAATGGCCTACTCCTGCACCTATTTTCTATGTTCCTATGTTTCAATCCTGACCTCAGGTGGATCTCAGGATTGTCTGATTGAATCACAAAGTGCTGCCTGCATGAAGTTTGCACGTTCTTCTGGATTGGGTGGGTTTCCTTCAGGTGCTCTGGTTTGTCGGTTAATTGGGAGGTTTGTTGGTTATTGGCCACTGTAAATTGCTCCAAGTGTGTAGGGAGTGGATGCAAAAAGAAACAGATCAGTGTGGACTCAGTCTGTTTCCTTCCTGTATCTTTCAAACCACATATCAGTTCTCACCAAACTTCAGAGGATGCAGAAAGAGATTCATGATGACATTACCAGGATTAGCTCAAGTAGACTTCTTGGTTAGTATGGATGAGTTGGACCAAAATACTTGATCCCATGTGTAAAACACAAAGTGTTGACTATGTCAGGCAGCATCTACGGAAGGAATGGCTAGGAACCAGTTCAGGGAAGGACCCTTCTTCACATTGATCGCATTAGAGGGAGAAAGTTGGAAAAGAGGAGGGGGCAGGCAAGTGATGGGTGGATACAGTTGAGAGGGAGGGATTGGACTGGCAGATGAGTGGATAAAGTCTGGAGATGAAAAGGAGACAAATGTGTGTCATATGATAGAGGAAGAGTGAAATGCAAAGCCATATGGTGCACACTGACGAGGGGAAAGGCACAGGAAAGAGGGGGAGGGGGAAAGTAAGGGGGGTGTTACCTTAAACTGGAGAATTCGATGTTCATACCATTGGGTTGTAAACTACCCAAGTGGAATAAGTGACACTGAGGGGGTTAGCAATGATGTGTTGGATGCAACGGCTGGCGGGGTGAAAGGTAAGGACTGGGAGACCTCTATCCTTGTTCAGTTGGGGGGGAAGAGAGAGCGAGAACAAAGCTGTGGGACACAGTGGAGAGACAGGTGAGGGATCCATCTAAGCAGTTTCCTAGCTACACATCTCTCTGACTCTTTCCCACCGATAAATCCTAGGAGCAGATTCAGGCCATTCGGCCCATCAAGTCTACTCCACAATTTAATCATGGCTGATCTATCTATCCCTCACAACCCCATTCTCCTGCCTTCATCCCATAACCCCTGACACCCTTACCAATCAAAAATCTGTCAATCTCTGCCTTAAGAATATCTATGGACTTGGCATCCACAGCCGTCTGTGTTGATAAATTCCACAGATCCACCACCAACTGTCTAAAGAAATTCCCTCTCATTTCCTTTCTAAAGGTATGTCCTTTTATTCTGAGGCTATGACCTCTGGTCCTAGACTCTCCCACGAGTGGAAACGTCATTGCCACATCCACTCTATCCAGGCCTCACACTCACTATCCACCACACCCTTACTGTCTGAAATCGGAACAATTTTTATTAGAGTCATGAAGTGATACAGCATGGAAACAGGCCCTTCGGCCCTTTGGGGAATATGGGAAGAAGGCAGGAACGGGGTATTGATTGGGGATGATCAGCCATGATCACATTAAATGGCAGTGTTGGCTCAAAGGATCGAATGGCCTACTCCTGTACCGATAGTCTATTGGCACAACTTGCCCACACCGGCCAACATGTCCCGGCTACACTAGTCCCACCTGCTTCCAGTTCTGATAAAATAGGGTGAGAATAGTGGTGGCAATAATACTCCTGCATCATGAAAAAGACCAACATCGTGATAGTTAACTAAATATTTCTCAATCTCTTCGGAGGGTTTAAAAAATAAAAATGTGGCAGGAATGTGATTAATCAGGTATCCAGGATGAAATGCAATATAGTGTTCTCCTTGCATAAGATGAATAAGATTTAATTTCATTTATTTTCCAGTTTTAATCTTCTTCACCATTTAAACAGATTTAAGGGAGAAATTTCTACTCCTCGTTGAGCTGAAGAACTCTATGACATCTCTGCCACAGATGGAAGTGAATCTAACACCTTTAACAAGTTTCTTTCTATTTGTCACGCTCTATTGGAGAGTTGTGAAATGATTGTTATTAACATAACAATGGAAAAGTAGATATTCTTTGAAAATGCATTTAATCATTCAAAGACTCCGTGGCACATTCAATTATCGGGATATATTTTCCTTTCAGCAAAGTTCAGATATGATCCTTTAATATGTTTGCATTTTACAGGGTCGTTTTAACCCTACCTTCACTTTGCTGAGCTTCCCCGTCGCAGGGGCATCTGAAACTACAGGATGTAGGTTTAAAATAAGTAAGAAATTCGGTGGTCATGAGGGGGAATGCATTCACTAAAATCTGGAACACTCTGACAGATAAAAACAGGACTCTCACAACATGTAGGAAGTATGTGGATATGCACTTGAAGCACCAATGTTGGTCCATGGGATTAAAGATAAATATACGTGATGGTCGGCATGGACTTGTTGGGTAAAAGGTCCATTTTTTTCACTTTATGGCTTTCTGACTATATTAACAATGGTTTTGCATTCCAATTTGAGTGTCTTTTAGTATTCTGACAACTGACTCTGTGAATGGCCTTGATTTAGACACTTCAAATCTTGGATCCCCGAATGAAAAACAAACTGCTGCAGGATCTCGGTGGATCAGGAAGCACCTGTGAACCCTATACAAATCTGCAGCCTTCTGTGGCAATGAATGCTACAGATTCACATCCTCTGGCTAAACAACTTCCTCCTCATCTCCATTTTGAAGGTGTGTCCCTTTATTTTGAGGCCATCAGGTTGTACGCTCTCCCATTACTGGAAACATCCTTTCCATGTCCACTCTATCTAGGCCTTTCATTATCCTGTAGGTTACAATGAGATCCCCCCCTCAACCTACTAAACTCCAGCCAGTACAGGCCCAGAGCCTTTAAACGTTCATCATACGTTAACCCAATCATTCTGGGATCATTCTCGTAAACCTCCTCTGTATCCTCTCCAAAGCTAGTACATCCTTCCTCAGGTGGGTCCAGAGATAGATAGATTCAAGGTTTCAAGGTCAGTTTATTGTCACAGATTATTTTCATAAATTACGAAGTAACTAAATAATTGCAGCATTTTCAGACCAACTCAGACATATTTCATCGCTGAACACAATGCCAGGGGTGACCAAAATAAACTTTGTTTCATGGGAATTGAAGTGCTTCTGCTAATTATTAAAACAAAATGCTCTTGAAAATCTCTTTGGATGGAAAGTGGAAGGTATGGATTGGCAAGGTAGACACAAAAAGCTGGAGTAACTCAGCGGGTCAGTCAGCATCTCTGGAGAGAAGGAATGGGTGACGTTTCAGACTGGATCTTCTTCAGACTGAATCTTCTTCAGACTGAATCTTCTTCAGACTGAATCTTCTTCAGAACGGATCAGCAAGGTGCTTATAACTGTAAGCATAATCTAGAGATTTGGATAAATAGTTTAGAGAGAGGAGTTAAAACTCGACCACAGCAGCTGGGAATACAACTCTGTTGATTAAATCATTCTGAAGCCAAAAGCTAGCATCAGCAATGATAGTTATGAAACTGCTGCATAATTACAGAAACCCATTTGGTTCATTAACATCCTTCAGGGAAGGCTATCACGCAACCCCAAGCCCACATTGTTGCCAGCTCTGAATTCCCCTCTGAAACAGCGCAGAAAGCCATTCAGCAAACGGAGTTGAACAACAAATGCTGACAATGTCTTCATATCTCCTGAGTAAATAATAGCAAAGTACACACATGCATCATTTTTGTCAGGTAATTAATAACTAAAGAGTTGTATTTAACCCTAAATCATCTGGGAAGAAGACAGAGCTTTGATGGCTGGACTGCACCGGCACGCCTCCCGATTTGAATAAATGTGTAAAACTCACACGAGATTCAGGTTGCTCTCTATTGCCAAAGGACTCAACTAAAACACCAGGGCAGGACTTACTGTTTGTAAAGTGGGGAACCAAGTTTCTCATAAATGATGGGAATCTTTGAATGGTTTTATAAACTTTCAGGTGTTATTCAACCATGTCTTTTATTATATATTTTGCAAAATAAAATTTAACTAGACTTGTTTTCCCTCACAGTCATAGCATTGGTTCAATAGTCAACTTTTGATTGACATTTATTGTTTTACTTGGCAATATGGAACCCTTTCAGTGCTCTTGTTCTTCAGTTCATCATTGCTCATCTGTTTGGCTCGGTGTTATTCAGATAAAGCATCAACAGGGAATTTAGAAGCTAAAATAACAATACATTCACCACTGTTGGAGAATATCTTATTACTTAATGTTTCTCCAAGAAGCTGTGCCGGCATAACAGCAAAGTGAAATCATACGGTTCGAATTATTCATGCCCACAGGAACTGCAGTTACTGATGAGCAAGGTCCTTTGAATCAAATACATTTTAACTTGCTCATTTAATTATAAGCATAGACCTATGGTGTGAGCAAAGCAAAGACTCATCAAAACTGAGAGTGAATCACGTCCAATTTAACATTGCAGGATCAGTTTGTGCTCACTATCCCCACCGATGGTGACCATTATTTTTGTCACTTTATAATTGGAGGATGTTCCAAAAACCAGGCACCAGTCTTTCCAGTTCCCATAAGGGACTCACCATCACTTATAAGCAGAAGATAGACACAAAATGCTTGAGTAACTCAGCAGCTCAGGCAGCATCTCTGGAGAAAAGCAATAGGTGACATTTCGGGCAGTCTGAAGAAGGGTTCCGACCTGAAACATCACCTATTATTTTTCACCAGAGATGCTGCCTGACCCGCTGAGTTACTCCACGATATTGTGTATATCTTCGGAGTAAACCAACATCTGCACTTCCTTTCTACATCACTTACAAGCAATCTGAAATGTTGATCTTTCACCAATAGAGTCTTGCTGTAAGTGCATTGGCTGAGAATTATTCATAGAAATCCAAGTTTATAATATGAATCTAGGTTAAAGCCTGGGGCTTCTGTGGTAGTGAATCCCAGGAGAGAACAAGATTTCAAGATGGAGGTGACAAGCATTACGTAACTTTTGATCTTGTAGAGGTGTCTAAAATCATGAGAGAAATAGTTTGGGTAGATGCACAGTCTCTTGCCCAGAGTAGGTGAGATGAGGACCAGAGGACATATGTTTAAGGTGAACAGGAAAATATTTAATAGGAATCTGAGAGGTAACTTTTTTGTGCAAAGGGTGGTAGGTGTATGGAACAAGCTGCCAGAGGAGGTAGTTGAGGCAGGGACTATCCCAACATTTAAGAAACAGTTAGACAAGTACATGAATAGGACAGGTTTGTAGGTATATGGGCCAAACACTGGCAGGTGGGACGAGTGTAGGGTCTGAAGAAGGATTTTGGCCCGAAACGTTGCCTATTTACTTTGCTCCATAGATGATATCGCACCCGCTGAGTTTCACCAGCACTTTTGTCTACCCTGTAGCTGGGACATGTTGGCTGGTGTGGGCAAGTTGGTCTGAAGGGCCTGCTTCCGCACTGTATGGCCCTGTGACTCTGTCTTTTATACTGTAATTCCGGATCAGAATTTAAAAATGATGGAAATAATCACAGTTTTCCACTATACCTACCATGTTTTAAAAAAGTGGCACAAGGAACGGCAGATGCTGGTTTACAAAATAAAAGACAAAAACCGGAGTAATCCAGCAGATCAGGCAGCATCTCTGGAGACCATGGAAAGGTGGATTTGAGTCATGAGCTTTCTTTAGTGAGGAAGGGTCCCAACATGAAGCGCCACATATCCATTTCTTTAGATATGTAAAAAGGAAAAGATTAGTGAAGACAAATGTAGGTCCCTTACAATCAGAGACAGGTGAATTTATAATGGGAAACAAATAAATGGCAGAGCAGTTAAACAAGTACTTTGGTTCTGTCTTCACTAAAGAAGACACACAATCTACAAGAAATACTAGTGGACCAAGGATCTAGTGGGAGGGAGGAACTGAAGTAAATCCACATTAGTCAGGAAATAGCGTTAGGTAAACTATTGGGACTGAAGGCATTTAAATCTTCAGGGCCTGATGGTCTGCATCCCAGAGTACTCAAGGTGGTGGCCCTAGAAATCGTGGATGCATTGGTGATCATTTTCCAATGTTCTCTCGACTCTGGATCAATTCGTGTGGACTGGAGGGTAGCCAATGTAACTCCACTTTAAAAAAAAGGAGGGAGTGAGAAAACGGGGAATTATAGACCAGTTAGCTTTACATCGTTAGTGGGGAAGATGCTGGAATCATGCATTTTGGTAGCAGGAATAAAGGCGTAGACAATTTTCTAAATGGGGAGAGAATAAAGAAATTGGAGGTGCAAAGGGACTTGGGTGTGCTGATGCAGTGGGCCTGTACTCACTGGAGTTTAGAAGAGGGGGGACCTCATTGAAACATACAGAATAGCGAAAGGCTTGGATAGAGTGGATGTGGAGAGGATGTTTCCACTGGTGAGAGAGTCTCGTACTAGAGGTCATGGCCTCAGAATTAAAGGACGTTCTTTTAGGAAGGAGATGAGGAGAAATTTCTTTAGTCAGAGGATGGCAAATCTATGGAATTCTTTGCCACAGAAGGCTGTGGAGGACAAGTCAGTGGACAGAAATAGATAAATGTTTAAGAAGGAACTGCAGATGCTGGAAAATCGAAAGTAGACAAAAATGCTGGAGAAATTCAGTGGGTGCAACAGCATCTATGGAGCGAAGGAAATAGGCAATGTTTCAGGTCAAAACCTTTCTTCAGACTGATGTGAGGGGTGGGGGGGCGGGAGGAAGAAAGGAAGAGGAGGAGCCAAAGGGCTGAGGGAGAGCTGAGAAGGGGAGGAGACAGTTGTGACTACCCCTCCCATTCCAAATCCGACCTTTCTGTCCTGGGACTCCTCCACGGACAGAGTGAGGACCACTGGAAATTGGAGGAGCAGCATCTCATATTTCGCTTGGGCAGTTTGTACCCCAGCGGTATGAACATTGACTTCTCTAATTTCAGGTAGTCCCAACTGTCCCTCAGCCCTCTGGCTTCTCCCCCCCACCCTCACATCAGTCAGAGATAGATGGATTCTTGATTAGTACTGGTGTCGGAAATTATGGGGAGAAGGCAGAAGAATGGAGTTAGGAGGAAGAACTAGATCAGCCATGATTGAATGGCAGACTAGACTTGATGGGCCAAATGGCCTAATTCTGCTCCTATCACTTATGATTTGTGTAGACAGCACCATGGTCAGGATAAAACCCATGTTGCTTGACTACCAGCAACATCACTGCTCCTCCCACCAGTGCCTCAGTTACCATTCACACTGAGATTTCATTGACAGGCATCAGAGAAGTACAGAAGTGTGAAAACGCACACCTCCAGATTCAGGGATAGTTTTTCCCCAGCTGTGATCAGGCAACTAAATCATCCTATCAACAACTAGAGAGTGGTCCTGAGCTACTCTCAACCTCATTGGAGGTCTTTGGACCATCTTTAATGGGAAGTTACTTGAACTGAGCATTATTCCCTTTATCCTGCATCTGTGCACTGTGATGGCTTGATTGTAATCATGTGTGATCTTACCGCTGACTGGATAGAACGCAATAAAAAAAACTAAGGTACACTTAGTACACATGACAATAAATAAACTAAACTAAGAGCTTAAGAACCCCAACTGGGTTCATAAAATTCAGAAACTGCTGTCATGCTAAATTCAGAAATTGCTGCAGCCCGCTCCAGACTGCAGGAGTGCCTGCTGAGGGATGCACTGAAACTTATTGCAGCCAACGCCAAGGCTATATGGGAGAGGACTACAGTCTAGGTTTCTTCTGCTGCTGGACATTGGGGGGGCAGGGTGTGGTGGAGATGCCCCTCAAACGAGGGAAAGGATATCACCCCAGGGACTCCACATGCGTGGCAAGGGAGCCAGGTATAATTATAGTTTTCGAGAACACTATCAAATATAACGCTAACAAATGTATGTATAGCCACGGAGAATGTCAGAGGAACTTTGCACAGTTCTTGCTTTGTGCACATTTTTTAACCTGAATAAAGTTTATTTTGTGTTTTAACAATACATGCCACGGAAAAAATTGAATTCATTGTTTCAGATAAATACTGTGAACAAACAAAAATCAACCTTTATCATACAAATCTACACAAAGCAGAAAAGAAGCAGAGAAGAGAACAAATTTGTTGATGAAGATGTACTTCTGGCAGTCTGGTGAACACACTGGCTTATCAACCTTCATTTCCAATTGTCCTGTGCAAATAGCTGGTCCCACTGGTGAGAACGGAGGTCAGCTGAAGCCAGAGCAATGTTGAAAAGAATCAGTCAAGCAAAAAGGATTTGAACTGGTCTTTATTAAATCCTTGAAAAGTTGAAAACAATTGAAAGTTGTGCACTTTCTTGGGGAAATCTTTACTGACACCACTAAATTTTACAATGCGCAGTATAAAGCATTTTATTGGGATGCATCGCTGTATGTTTTGGAACAGCATCATCCAGCACTGCATTTGTGTATGCAGCCCAGACCATCATGCAAACCCCTTCCATTAACTCCATCTACACTTCAATCTGCCTTGTCGAGGCCACCAGCATAATCAAGGATAGGTCTTACCCCAGACATTCCATTTTCTCCCCTCCCCCATCAGGCAAGAGCTACAGAAGTGTGAAATCACACACCTCCAGATTCAGAGACAGTTTCTTCCCAGCTATTATCAGTCAATTGAACCATCCTATCATCAACTGTCTTGAGAGCAGTCCTGAACTACCATCTTCCTCATGGGGCACCCTTGGACTATCTTAAATCTTTACCTTGCACTAAATGTTATCCTGTACCTGTACACTGTGGATGACTTGATTGTAATCATGTATAGTATTTCCGCTAACTGGATAGCACACAACGACAAAAAAAACATTTCACTGTACCCCAGTACATGTAACAAGTACTAAACTAATTTGGACATTGCTGGTGGCAAACATGAGGCACATGTGATCTACAACAATGAAATTGTTCCATCTTACACTGCTGAAAAAATCCAGTCTTTACCATGTGGATTCCAACTCCATGTTAGACAGCTGTGGCTTCAAAGTTATAGGACAAGCAATGAGATGCAGCTGTAATATCACTGTAGCTCCCTTAGTATGAATGCTGCCATTTCTTTCTCACTGTTGGTGGTGTGTGCATTTTGAGGTGAGGCGAGGCAGAGTCTTATAATGTTACTGTAGATTCAAATGTTTTTTTTTTCGATTTTATTGCCTTTTCCATCAATAATTTACACTTTGCTATTAGCCAACCCCTAGCATAGCACTTAGGAGGGACTGCTATTGAGAGTGTGCAGCGTAGGTTCATTAGGTTAATTGCCAGGATGGCGGGACTGTCATATGATGAAAGAACAGGATGACTGACCTTGTAATCACTGGAATTTAGAAGGATGAGAGGGGATCTTATAGAAACATATAAAATTATTAAGGGATTGGACAAGCTAGATGCAGGAAACATGTTCCTGATGTTGAGGGAGAACCAGGAGCCACAGTTTAAGAATAAGGGGTAGGCCATTTAGAGCTGAGATGAGGAAAACAATTTTGGTTGTATCATGGGCTGTTATTCCCCAATTTCGGGCATCAATATCCCTTAATGTGTGTTCAAAGATTGCCCTAAACCTCTTCTTCTGGTCCTTCGAGCAAGTTGAAAGGACAGCAACTGCTGAGGTAAGTGTGCATCAGCCCTGCTCATACCAATGGTCAATGACCATGCCCTGGGCACTGAAGTTGATGTTGGACAATCATTGTTTCCATTCAGATGGTGTTGGCCTTGGACAGAACACCAGCACCCTCCAGCATCTTTCAGGTGGAATTGCACCGACTGCATTGTACCTTTATCAGCTAGATGTTATCGGTGGTACAAGTTTCACAGCCATACAGAAGACCAATAATTGTTGGGGTTCTGATTATATGTTTTTATTTTGGGGATTCCTCAAGGACAAATAAGTCACAACATAAATAGTTTTCCCCCTTCTCTCATCCTTCAGATGCTGAGTTCCTAGATTCCCATTTCTACCATTTGTGTTTATGCGTTTGAAAATCCTACAGTGATTTAACAGCTATCTTTTACTGCAATGCCAGCACACATCACGGTTTCTTGCACGAGTTATGTAGATTGGGGCAACATACAGCAAGCTGAACATGTTTATCCTACTCGACATAGAATGTCTTGGTATTAAGGATCATACGTCATATTTTCTGGAGTTATGGCCAGATTTCAGGGCAGTTTCATTATCAACAATGTATTTTGGTGTGATAGCAGCCCATTTCAAAGTGTGAATGGGCAATTCATTTATTTTACAGCTCCCCATCACACATGTATATGCAGCTGCTGGATAAAGATGCAAGATTGTCATTGCAGTTAGCTCAAAACAGTCCTGCTGATATTTTCCAAATAAAAGTACCACTTAGTTTAAAGACAAGAACACCAATGGGAAAATATACTTGAGGTGTAACAAATTAACAGAAAATGAGATCTCTCACAGTCCTAAAGAGCAAGTAATGAGTAAATGTGTCTTCTGCTGTTTATAATCACATAACACGGGCGTGTAATCTGCAACATTCCCTTGGGTAAAGCATTTCTCTGACAGGGCTCTTGCATCTAAGTGATAATGAACAACTCTTCGCTTTAAAAAAAATAAAGTTCCCAATTTTACCTAGATTCAAGAAGTTATACAGCATGGAAAACATTCCCTTCAGCCAAACTCTCTATGCTGACCAAAATACCTTCCCATTGAGTTAGTCCTATTTGCCTGCATTCGGTCCATACTCCTCTAAACCTTCCTTATCAATGAACCTGGCCAATGTCCTTTAAATATTCAATTTGTTCATTCAACTCATTCCATGTACACACACCACCCTCCCTATGAAAGTGGTTGCGTCTCAGGTTCCTTTGAAATCTTTCAACTCTCACCTTAAATCTCAACCCTCAGACTTGCTTAGCATTTAGAAAATACTGACCGCCTACCTTACCTATGCCCCTCATCCTCTGATGATATTCCATATCTATTTGAAATTGTTTTAGGTGTCTTTAATATTTCAGCCAGGTCATATCACTCTGCATCATTAGGATTAGCAAGTCTATTAATGCCAGAGGTGGGCATAATGGTGCCAAATGTCGGAGTTGTACACCGAGCAGCAACCACAATTTGGAATCTTTGTCCCAATGTGGGGAGATTGAAGAGTGGGATCAGTGTAATATGATGAAAGACTGGATCGACTGGGCTTATATTCACTGGAATTTAGAAGGATGAGAGAGGATCTTAGAATCATAGTCATAGAGTAATACAGTGAGGAAACAGGCCCTTTGGCCCAACTCACACACAGCGCCAACAATGTCTCAGCTACACTAGTCCCACTTGCCTGCACTTGGTCCATATCCCTCCAAACCTGTCCTATCCATGTATCTGTCTTACTGTTTCTTAAACTATGGGATAGTCCCAGCCTCAGCTACCTCCTCTGGTAGCTTGTCCCATACACACACCACCCTTTGTGTGAAGAAGTTACCCCTCGGATTCCTATTAAATCGTTTCACCTTCACCTTGACCCTATGTCCTCCATGTGGGGATGGGATGTCAAAGGACGAGAAGCCGAAGCCAAGAAGTGGAAGCCAGGATACCGAACGGACATGATGCCGAAAGGATACAAACCTGAATGGTCACCATGCCACAAAGCCCGCGGCGTCCATCACACCACTGCCTCTGTGGCAATCGCAGCAGCTTGGAGTCACTGCCACCATTTTACAAACGCAAGCTCAAGCTGCCCCCCACCTTCCCATCTAAAGAAGATAGATAAATCTCATGAATTTGGTTCAGTTTATTTTTGAAGAGTTGACCAAAAGGATTGATGCAGGTTGGGTGGTAAATTATGTCTGTGGACCTTAGCAAGAATGTTGACCATGGCTGCAGGGTGGACTGATCCTCAAGTTGTAGGTCTGAGATGAGGAAAAACATTTTCAGCCAGAGTTGTGTTTCTGTTGAATTCTCTGCCACAGAAGGCAGTGGAGGCCAATTCACTGGCTGTATTCAAGAAAGAGTTAGGGTAATGGAATCAATGGATATGGGGAAAAAGCAGGAACAGGATACTGACTCTGGATGATCAGCCATGATCATATTGAATGGCGATGCTGGCTCGAAGAGCCATTTGGCCTACTTCTGCACCTATTTTCTATGTTTCTATGTTTCTAAATGGGTAAATCCAGAGGCATAGATTCAGAGTTGTACAGCATTGAAACAGTCCTTTTGGCCCACCAACCTACATACTCATCTATACTAATCTTGCCTGCATTAATTCCATCTCTCCAGGCCTTGTTCATTCAAGAACCTGTCATGATGCTTCTTAAATACGTTCCCTGCCTCCACATCTCCTCTTCCATCTCATTCCAGTTACCAACTGTGTGTGAGAATAATTTCTCAGACTCCCTTTATACTTCCTCCTTCTCACTTTAAACTTACGCTCCCTAATTTTAGATACCCCTCCCATGGAAAAATAAACTGCACATCTAACCTATCTATAACTCCAACATGACCCCTCTCAACCTCCACCAGTCCATGGATAATAGACCTATTCTATCCAATCTCACCTGATAACTCAAGATTTTCAATCCAGGTAACACCCTTGTGAAGCTTTTCTGCACATTCTCTAGTTTAATCATGCCTTTCCTATAATGTAATGCGTAAAGCTTCACAGTACTCCAAGTGTAGCCTAACCAAAGTTTTGTACACCTGTAACATGACATTCATAGAAACATAGACACATTCAAACATAGAAAAATAGGTGCAGGAGTAGGCCATTTGGCCCTTCGAGCCTGCACAGCCATTCAATATGATCATCCAACTCAGTATCCCGTACTTGCCTTCTCTCCATACCCCCTGATCCCTATAGCCACAAGAGCCACATCCAACTCCCTCTTGAATATAGCCAATGAACTGGCCTCAACAACCTTCTGTGGCAGAGAATTCCAGAGACTCACCACTCTCTGTGTAAAGAATGTTTTCCTCATCTCGGTCCTAAAGGAATTCCCCCTTATCCTTATACTGTGACCCCTTGTTGTGGACTCCCCCAACATCGGGAACAATCTTCCTGCATCTAGCTTGTCCAACCCCTTAAGAATTTTGTAAGTTTCTATACGATCCCCCTCAATCTTCTAAATTCAACCAATGAAGGCAAGCATGCCAAATGCTTCCCTCACCATCTTGTCCACAGTGTTCCCATTTTCAGGAAACTATGCATTTGTACTCCAATATATTCCTGCTTAGCTGCACACCCTAGGGCCCTACTAAATCCTGCCATTGCTTAACTTTTCAAATTGCATCAGCTCACACTATTCCAAGTTAAATTCCATCTGCCATTCCCTAGCCCACTTTTCCTGTTGATTTATATCCCACTGTATCCTTACATAACCTCTTCACTGACCACTACACCATCAATGTTGGCATCACAAGCAAAATTATTAACCATGCCACAGATATTCTCATCCAAATCATCAATATATATATATATATATGGCAAACAACAAAGGACCCAACACCAATCTGTGGCATTCCACTCGTCACAGGCCTCCAATGTGTCAAACAGACCTCCATGACCACCCTGCCTCGTAACAAGACTCCAATTTAGATCCAAGTTAATAGCTCACCCAAGATCTCACAAGTTGTAACCTTGAGGATCAGTCTACCCTACAGCTATGGTCATCATTCTTGCCATGGTCCATATAGACATAATTTACCACCCAACCCACATGAATCCTTTTGGTCAACTCTTCAAAGATAAACTGAACCAAACTCAGGAGATCCAAATTCCCACAGACAAATCTCAACTGACCATCTCTAACCACTCAGAATCAGAGTCATGCAGTGTGGAAACAGGCCCTTCGGCCCACCTAGCCCACACCTACAAATTTCCCCCTTCTACACTGATCCCACCCACCTGCATATAGCCCATATCCTTCTAAACCTATGCCATCCATGTACCAGTCCAAATGCATTGTAAAAATTACAATAGTACTATCACCTTTGGCAGCACATTCCATAAACTCACGACACTCAGTGTAAAAAAAAGTTGCCAAACAGGTTCATATCTTCCCACCCCCTCACCTTAAGCCTATATCCTCTGGTTCTTGATTCCCCTACTCTGGGTAAAACTTTGCACATTTACCCTATCTATTCTTCTCATGATTTTGAACAAATCTATAAGATCACCCCTCATCCTTCTGCACCACAAGAAATAAAGTTCAAGCCTGCCCAACCTCTCCCTAAAGCGCAGGCCCTCGAGTCTTGTCCTTCTCAATGTTCAGAAATCAAACCAGGTCTGTCCCTTATATATCTTCCAATAATTTCCCCACCACTGACACAAGGCCTGTGGTAGCCTAGTTGTTTCTCAGCTCCCTTTCTTAAGTGAAGGGTTATACAACATTAGCTATCCTCCAGTTCCTCACCTGTGACTAATGAAGACTAGACTAAGTGGGACCCGTTGGGTCCCATGTTCACATGGGAGGGTTGGCCTGTGGGGGGGGGGGGGTTTCTGGAGCACCAGTATGGGTGTGGTAGGCCGAAGGGACTGGTTTCCAGAGGGCTAGTATGGACATTGTGGGCCAAATGGATTATTGGGCTGGCAGCTCAGTCACTCTGGCCTGGTGGGCTGGCAGCTCAGTCACTCAGGCCTGGTGGGCTGGCAGCTCAGTCACTCAGGCCTGGTGCGCTGGCAGCTCAGTCACTCAGGCCTGGTGGGCTGGCAGCTCAGTCACTCAGGCCTGGTGGGCTGGCTACTCAGTCACTCAGGCCTGGTGGGCTGGCAGCTCAGACACTCAGGGATGGTGGGCTGGCAGCTCAGAAACCGCCAGAAATTCTGCCCAAAACAGCTGAGAGACTCTGTGAGAGAGAAGGTGGAGAATCAATTTTAGACATAGAAACATAGAAACATAGAAAATAGGTGCAGGGATAGGCCATTCGGCCCTTTGAGCCTGCACCGCCATTCAATATGATCATGGCTGATCATCCAACTTAGTATCCTGTACCTGCCTTCTCTCCATACCCCCGATCCCATTAGCCACAAGGGCCACATCTAACTCCCTCTTAAATATAGCCAACGGACTGGCCTCAACTACCTTCTGTGGCAGAGAATTCCACAGATTCACCATTCTCTGTTGTTAAAAAAGATGTTCTCATCTCGGTCTTAATCCCTTATCCTTAAAAAGTGACCCCTTGTCCTGGACTTCCCCAACATGGGGAACAATCTTCCTGCATCTAGCCTGTCCAACCCCTTAAGAATTTTGTAAGTCTCTATGAGATCCCCTCTCAATCTTCTAAATTCCAACGAGTACAAGCCGAGCCTATCCAGTCTTTCTTCATATGGAAGCCCTGCCATCCCAGGAATCAGTCTGGTGAACCTTCTCTGTACTCCCTCTATGGCAAGAATATCTTTCCTCAGATTAGGAGACCAAAACTGTACGCAATACTCCAGGTGTGGCCTCACCAAGACCCTGTACAACTGCAGTAGAACCTCCCTGTCTTGTACTCAAATCCTTTTGCTATGAATGCCAACATACCATTTGTTTTCTTCACAGCCTGCTGCACCTGCATGCCTACTTTCAATGACTGGTGTACCATGACACCCAGGTCTCATTGCATCTCCCCTTTTCCTAATCGGTCACCATTCAAATAATAGTCTACTTTCCTGTTTTTGCCACCAAAGTGGATAACCTCACATTTATCCACATTATACTGCATCTGCCATGCATTTGCACACTCACCCAGCCTATCCAAGTCACCTTGCAGCCTCCTAGCATCCTCGTCACAGCTAACACTGCCTCCCAGCTACGTGTCATCCACAAACTTCGAGATGTTGCATGTAATTCCCTCGGCCAAATCATTAATATTAACATTTTTCATCTTTTTCTGCAGATCACAGCAATGAAGGAGGAAAGTCTATCCTGGCCTGGATCTCGAAGGGAGGAAGAAAAATACTGGGGCGAAGTTTAATACTTGCAGGGGGAATACTTACCGATGGGCCGAAGGGACTCCTCCTTGGATAGTACAGGCCTGATAGGCAGAAGGGGCTCTTTTAAAAATAAATCTGAGTGAAATATCAGTGATAGGCACTTTTCTGGACTTTTCCTGGCCTGGCATAGGCCTTTTGGGCCAAAATGGTCCCCCTGGGCTAATACAGGCACTTTGGGCAAAAGGGACTGGTTCCTTGCCTAATAGGGGCCTTGTGGGCCGAAATTAGTGGTTTGAGGCATGCCAAACAACTCATTTCATTTCCATTTCCATTGCAGTTGCAAGCACAGGACAGGCCAAACAACTCATTGCATTTTCATTTCATTTCCATTTCCATTGCGGTTTCAAGCACGAGGCAGGCCAAACAGATCTTTGCATTTTCATTTCATTTCCATTTCCATTGCAGTTTCAAGCACAGGGCAGGTCAAACAGCTCATTGCATTTTCATTTCGTTTCCATTTCCATTGCAGTTTCAAGTACAGGGCAGGCCAAACATCTCATTTCATCACAGTTCAGTTGATTCACAGCTTAGAATCACAGTCGTGGCTTCTCCCTCGCAATCTTCCAGAGTTACTGACTCACATCCAGGCATCCGGGGTTTTATAGTCCTGCCCCCCCCCCCCCCTCCCCAGAAGGGGCGTTAACTTCATCATGGTGATTGACAGGCGAGAGGACCAATCAGCTGATCTCAAGATTTTGTAAACACTCATAACTTTTTTATTTTTCTTCAATCGGAAACATCCTCAGGGTTGCCTCAGTGGACGAGCTCTATGAGTAAGATGGCCAAAAATCATAGTGATATATGGTAGCGTTTTTTCTAAATTCAATATACAGCGCAGACAGGAAGTGGTCAAGATGAGATTTTTAGTTATATAGATATTTTAAAGAAATTGTTAAAGTCCTAGTAGTGTCCTCAGGGAATTATTCACCCTTATGCATTTCATGCTCTCCAACACCTCCTCCTTTATAATGTTGATATGTTCAGCATATCATTCTTTCCTTCTTTCCCTGAATTCAAGAGCTTTCATGGCCTTTTCTACAGTAAATACAAAGATAAATGGGTAAGTATTTATAACCTTACCCATTTCCAGCACTTCCACATAAATCATCTAATAGTCAACAAGACAAATTCCTGCTCTGATGTTGGATGACCTAATGACTATATTTACTTAATTACTTGATGTAAATTCCTCAGTTGACATGGTGGAATTCTAAGTGATGCAACTGGAGGGTTTTGGTTCCTCTCTGTACCTACTAGCCCAGAAACATAATCTCTACAATATAATTTCATAAGGTCATAAGGAATAGGAATAGAATTAGGCCACTCGGTCGATCAAGTCCAAGGGTGGTGGAAGTATGGAAAAAGCTGCCAGAGGAGGTAGTTGAGGCTGGGACTATCCCATTGTTCCGGAGGAGGGAGAGGAAGCAGAAGCGAGGCCGCAGGTCCGGTGTTTTGCTAAGGCTAAGAAAACAACCACATAAGCCACCTCTACCGAGTCTGTATCTCTCCAATGCCAGATCCCTGGTTCATAAAATGGATGACCTGGAATTACAACTTGCTGGAAATCGATATGTTCGTGACTGCTGTGTTTTGATTATCACTGAAACCTGACTTCACCAGGGAATACCTGATGCTAGCATGCAGCTAGCAGGACGCTTTCTGCTCCGCGGGGACAGGACTATGGACTCTGGTAAGAGCAGGGGAGGGGGCCTCTGTATCTACGTGCATGAGAACTGGTGCAACAACGGGACAATCGTAGACAAACATTGTTCCCCTGACCTCGAGTACATGTCTGTAAGATGACGGCCTTTTTTTCTACCGAGAGAACTAACAGTAGTGATTGTCACGGCTGTGTATATTCCACCCAACGCCAATGTAAACACGGCGCTCTCTCTCCTGCTGAACACCATCAACGAACAGCAGCAGGCCCACCCCGAAGGTGTTCACATAATTGCAGGGGACTTTAATAAGGCCAACTTGAAGACTGTATTGCCGAAATTTTATCAACATGTCAAGTGTCCTACTAGAGGGGAGAACACGCTGGATCATGTCTATTCCAATATCAAGCATGCGTATAGAGCCATTCCCCTCCCCCAATAAAGGCATTCAATTCAATTCAACTCGGCCAGTCAGATCATCTCTCCCTCCTGCTCTCCCCAGCCTACACCCCCCTCAGACGCAGTGCTAGGCCCACCATAAAGACTGTTACAACCTGGCCTGAAAATGCACTCTCCAAACTCCAGGACTGCTTCACACAGACCAACTGGGACATATTCGAACACCAGGATCTGGAAACATTCACAGGAACGGTACTGGACTATATCAAGTTCTGCATCGGAAACGTGACTGTGGACAAAAACATTCGGGTTTTCCCAAACCAGAAACCCTGGATGTCCAGCCAGGTCCGCACACTCCTCAGAACCTGCGATGATGTCTTCAGGTCAGGTGACAGAGCTCTGTACAGGGCTGCTCGAGCCGATCTGAAAAGGGGAATTAAAAAAGCCAAGGTGGACTATAAGAGGAATATATAGGCCCACCTGTCCAGCAATAACACACGGGAGGTATGGCGGGGCATATGAGACATCACAAACTACAGAGGCTGTGCCACAACGACAGAAGACCTGAGTGCGCCGCTGGCAGAGAAGCTAAATTGCTTCTTTTCCCGCTTTGAAACATCACAACAGCAGCACTCATGTGCTACAGCCCTGCTCCCACCCTTACCTGGCTCCTGCACTACTCCACTCACTGTAAGGGAGCACGATGTCAGACGGGTGCTCCTGGCAGTGAACCCCAAGAAGGCTGCCGGTCCAGATGGAGTACCTGGTAAGGTGCTCAAAGCGTGTGCCCACCAGCTCACCGTCATCTTCACCAGAATCTTCAATCTCTCCCTGGACCAGGCAGTTATCCCATCCTGCCTAAAATCAGCCACAATCGTCCCAGTGCCGAAGAAGTCTCCCATCACCAGCCTAAACGATTACCGTCCCATGGCCCTCACTCCGGTAATCATGAAGTGCTTTGAGAGATTGGTCCTCCAGCACATCAAGGACTATCTCCCTCCAGACTTCGACCACCACCAGTTCGCCTATCGCCCAAACAGGTCCACAGTAGACGCCATCACCGTAGCTCTCCACTCTGTGCTGAGCCACCTGGAGCAGGGGCAGAGCTACGTTCGGATGCTCTTTGTGGATTACAGCTCAGCTTTCAACACTATCATTCCAGACATTCTCATTGACAAACTGGTCACTCTCGGCCTCCCTACTCTCACATGTGCCTGGATAAAGGACTTCCTCACCAACCGGCCCCAGACTGTGAGACTCGGCCCCCACCTCTCCTCCACTCGCATGTTGAGTACCGGCTCCCCGCAGGGCTGTGTGCTAAGCCCCCTCCTATACTGTCTCTACACCCACGACTGTAGTCCAGCCGACAACAAGAACCGAATCGTCAAGTTTGCTGACGACACTACAGTAGTCGGACTCATCTCAAGGGGAGATGAGGCAGCCTACAGAGATGAAGTCCTGAAGTTGACAGCTTGGTGCTCAGAAAACAACCTGGCTCTGAACACCAAGAAAACCAAAGAGCTCATTGTCGACTTCAGGAAGCACAGCACCGACTTAGCCCCCTTATACATCAACGGCGAGTGTGTGGAGAGGGTCCACACCTTCCGGTTTCTCGGTGTCCTCATCTCCGCTGACATCTCCTGGACAGACAACATCACAGCGGTCATCAAGAAGGCTCAGCAGCGGCTGCACTTCCTGAGGGTCCTCAGGAAGCACAACCTGGACTCCAACCTGCTGCTGACCTTCTACCGCTCGTCCATTGAGAGCCTGTTGACATACTGCATTACAGCATGGTACGGCAGCTGCACCATGGTCGACAGGGAGAGGCTTCAGAGGGTAGTCAGGGCAGCACAGAAGATCATCGGCTGCCCTCTCCCCTCTCTGATGGACATTTACACCTCCCGCTGCCTCAGCAGGGCGAAGAACATTATCAAGGACAGCTCCCATCCTGCATTTGGCCTGTTCAACCTGCTACCCTCAGGGAGGCGCTATAGGTGCATCAGCACAAGGACAAATAGACTCAAGAACAGTTTCTTCCCAAAATCCATCATCTCCCTGAACTCACACATGCATTGACTTCACCCCCGGACTTTCATCTATCCACCTACTGTAATTTGTACTGTAACTGTAACCCATACTGGATATAGGAATCCTATTATCCATTCTATTATCCATTGTCTTTTTATAGATATGTATCTAGTGCTGCAGAAACTGTGCACCTTATCCCCACCCCCTTTTTGTCTTGTTTTTGCACTGAGTAGGAGCAGTTTTTAATCTCACTGTACACGTGTATAGTGACAATAAAAGGCATTCTGATTCTGATTCTGATTGTTCAAGAAACAGTTAGACTGGTATATGGATATGACAGGTTTGGAGGGATATGGACCAAATGCAGGCAAGTGGGACTGGTGTAGCAGGGACATTATTGGCCGGTGTGGGCAAGTTTAGCCGAAGAGCCTGTTTCCATGCTGTATCACTCGCTAGGGTACTATGACCGATGCTATCCTACTCACACCAGGGTCAATTTATAGCTCTTTTTACTGAATAATATTGACAAACATTAAAGCTCACATGAAAGATTGCATGGCCTATTATGATCACTGAAGCTGCTACAGCAATATTCCTCAAGGGTCTCACTTCGTATCTCAGTCTGTGTAATTTTATTTGCATCTTCAGTATTTCTGCCCACATCCTTCTAGACTCATTAAGACAAATAGGAATGCAATAAAATACTAAAATTACAGTGCGCACAATAGAATAAGAATCAAAGAATCAGCAGCGGGAGTATGCCATTGGGACACTTGCACCTTATGGGCCTGTCCCACTTAGGCGATTTTTTGGCGACTGTCATAGGCGAAAAACCGGCGACAGGACCCCCTCTACGACAATATCTACGACAACTTCAAGCTACAGCAAGTACGACAACTGGCGACCCATTAGGACATCCACCTACGACCATACCAATGACAACCTACTTCCACCCGCAACAAGCTACGACAAGGTAAGACAATTCAGTCGCCGGTACCTGTCACCGGTTGACCTAGGTTAACGTAGGTAATCGCCAATGGAATTCACCAAAGTCAGCATCGACGACAATCTATGTCACCCTGGCGACAACTTACGTCATCCTGGCAACAACCTACGTCATCCTGGCGACAACCTACAACAGCGCCTACGTCAGGAAAAGTCAAGCTATGCTCAATGGCATCAAGCCAACTGTTGCCGACTGTCGCCAAAACGTTTTGAACATTTCAAAATCCAGCGGTGACCAGAAAAACTCTACGATTCTTTGGGTGACGGAGGAGACTACTCACGACCATACAGGTGACATCCCGCTGACCATGTGGCGACAGCCTAGTCGCTTGTAGTTGCCTAAAAAGTCGCTTAAGTGGGACAGGCCCTTTACTTTTAGTTTAGTTTAGTTAAGAGATACAGCAAACTCTTGGGCCACACCGAGTTCAAGTCAACCAACAATCATCCCATACACTAGTTCTATCCTACACTCTTGGGACAATTTAGTGATGCCAATTAAACTACAAACCGCCACGACTTGAGAATGTGGGTGGAATCCGGAGCACCTGGAGAAAACCCATGCGGTCACAGGTAGAACGTGCAAACTCCGTACAAACATGACCCTAGTTAGGATCGAACCCAGGTCTCTAGCATTGTTAGGCAGTAACTCTACCACGGTGCCACGTGCCCCCTGATCTGATGTTTAATTTTTAATAGTATCATGGCTGAACCTTTACCTCAGTACCACACTCCCAAACTAACATCCAAGATCGTGGAACAGTGTAACATAGGAACAGGCCCTTTGCCCCACAATATCTGTGCCATACATGATGACGACTTAAACTAATTTCCTCTGCCTGCATATTATCCTTATTCCCTTCATTCCCTACATATTCAGGTAACAGTATAAAAGCCACTTAAATTCCACAATCATATCTGCTTCCACCACCAACCCTGGTAGCACATTCCAGACTGCCTATGTGTAAACAAACTTGCCCCACGCCTGTTTTTTAAACTTTTCTCCTCTGACCTTAATACAATGCCCTCTAGTTTTTGACATTTCCACCCTGGAGAAGAGTTCTTTCTATCCTATCCAGGCCTGCATTATTTTATGTACTTCTCTGGGGTCACCCCTCAGCCAGAAATTACATTCCAAGTTTTCCAACCTCTCTTTATAGCTAACACGTTCTAATCCACGCAACTACCTGGTATACCTCTTCTGTACCCTCTCCATTACCTCCATAACCTCCTTGTAATGGGGCATTTTACTTCGGAGTCACATGAGTGATTCCGTGAAGAAGGCCCGCCAGGCCACATGCGCAGCATTACGTCAGCCGCATTGGCGCAAGCACCAGTCTGGCAGGAAAGAGCTCCTGCCGGTGGTAAATTAAACTTAAAAGGTAGGTTTGGGTTTTTACTTACCTGGGGTTTTTAGGCAGGAGCCTCTTTTTACAGAGGTTTTTCCTGCCAGTTTCGCAGCCCGACAAGTTGCCGGTTATGGACTGTGGGGAAATTCCAGTCCGACTGCAAATGCGGATAAACCGACAAAATTGATCGGGTTGCGAGATAAGGAGCTGCTAACAGTGCAGTTAGCGACTCCCAGCCTGCAGGGATGCTGTAAAAACGGCAGGAAAGTTAAGCAGAGTCGCTGACAGGGGTGTCAGTGGCTCCCCAGCCTGCAGGGATGCCGTAAAAACTGCAAGAAATTTAAGCAGAGTCACTGACAAGGAGGTCAGCGGCTCCGCAGCCTTCGGGGATGCTGTGGGAACGGCAAGAAATTTAAGCAGAGTCACTGACAGAGGGGTCAGTGGCTCCCAGCCTGTGGGATGCCATTGGAACAGCAAGGAAGCAATGCTGGAGCCACTGACAGCAGGGTCAGTGGCTCACAGATGTTGGTCCCCAGTCAAGTTATTACTGGGACTCATTCAGCCCTATTTGGACTCAGGTGAGTCTTGCTATAAAGGGTTTCTCCTTATAATAAAAAGTATGTATTTTATAGTGTTTTTTCTTTAAGTAAAAGCTAAAGGCAAAGTAAAAAGTTATTGCTATATGTTCTGACAATGTTATAATTATTTAAGCACAGGTTGCTATGATTTATTTTTACCCTTCACAGGTAAAGCTGTACACTAAATGTTGATTTAGTGAGCTTACACAGCAATAGCGCGAGCCTATGGGAAAGGCCGCGCCAGCAGCGCCTGACAGGGCTGCTTCATGTGAAAATGTACGGGCCTATGAGACAGGCCACGCCAGCAGCGCCTGACAGGGTTGCTTCATATATGAAAGTGCCGGCCTACGGGAGAGCCGTGCCAGCAGCACCTGATACAGGGCTGTTTCATTTGTGACATTACCGGCCTATGGGAGAGCCATGCCAGCAGCGCCTGACAGGGCTGCTTCATGTGTGAAGTGCCGGTCTATGGGAGAGCCGTGCCAACAGCGCCTGATGCAGGGCTGTTCATGTCAAAAAGTGCTGGCCTTTATGAAAGGCGGCGCCAGCAACGCCTGGGACAGGGTTGCTCAAATTCACACATATCTGCTCGCCCACGGAGTCGGGAGATGATTCTCCACCGGGGCTGGAGAGCAAGGCCCGCGGAGTCGGGGGATGAATTCCTCATTGGGGCTGGATAGTGCGTTGAAACGACTATCTTAATACAGCAACTGCTGTATAGAGTGCTGCAAAGGTCTCCCTCTCTGAGGCAGAGACCAAGATGGGTCAGTATCCTGCTGACACTGAGTCTCAGGGTATGACCGTGGGGCATGCCCAAAGGGATGAAGGGCACGTGTCAGAGGTACCTTTCCTGACAATAACGTTGCCATCCCAGTAAAATATTCTATTGGGTTAAGGTCAATGGGTTCGTATCAGTATTTGTATCCTACGGCCTGCAGCAGCGCCTGTTAGAGTTGCCTACGAATCACCCTCTCTGAGGAGGGAAGAGCAAAAGGTCAAGATGACTCCGGGCTCTAAAGATGTCAATAGAACAGACTCAAGCACAGATGTGCCGGCAATGAACAACGCCAACAGGGGGATGTGAGAGCCAGCCGCTGAATCGGTTATTCAGGTATGTCTATTCTACAGGGGAAGAAGCCTGGCAGATGAATTAATTCGGCCAACAATGGGCAAAAGTCATTGTTCAGAATGCACCCCAGGTGCTCATCGGCAGTAGCGGTTCACTGGAGCTGGGGACAGCATGATAGCTCAGAAATTCCATGCACTTTCCAATCATGCTCAACTAAATGAGTCTAGCACTTCCAAAATTTGGGTAGTGCACGGTTCACAGGTTGTAATATTTACAATTGTTTGTACAAAACACAAAGGATAAAAATATTTGGTTGAGGCACAGCCGGAGCATTCCAAGTAAGTTGGATTATGGCCACTGTTTGGAAATTGGGAAGAAGTTCTCATGCAAACCACCCATGCAATAAGGCAGGATTGGCATGTTATTATGAAGAATGGAGAGTATCGGGCATATGAACTTTCCGAATGTAAAAACTTATTCCTGACTTCAACAGATTCATAAGGTAAGAGATACATGTTATACAAATCCCATTACAAAGGTTATGAAAGACAATGTAACTGTACTATAACAGTAAAGCTTTGCAGTATGGGATAAACTGTTTGTTGGTCATTGGCATTTACCTTTAATTATTATTAGCCTTGTCTCTGCCTTGTGGCAAGAGATTGGGGTTATAGCAATCTTTTTACAAAACTGAGTTATTTCATTAAGAGTAATTGGCAAAATAGCAGCTGTGTTGCAGCTGAGCAAATCAAGGAACTGATATTGTGTAAGTAGCAATTAGATCGTTGCTAACAACCTTGTGCTATTGTCAGCTGAGGCTACTTCAGCCACAATGATGAAGTAACAGTATTCAGCATCACTGAACATGACAATAACTCATTGAACTTGAACTTGAAACTCGCTACAGTAGTGTGGTTGGTTGAATTCAGTTATTATGAACTGATGTTTAGAACTCTAAGATGAGAAGTTCCAAATACCATCATCTACTCAAAGGTAGTGGAGATTGCATGTTACCAATTCTTCAGTTGTTAGTAACAACTAAATATATACACTAAATGCACCACGAGTATGATTTTGAGTGAATATACATATTCTTCATGCACAAATTTAAGTTGCTACTCTACAATGGTGACATATGTTAGTCTCGTGGTAATTAGGAAGAATATCCTGTAATTAATCTCCTTGCCACAAGTGTATCGTCCAGTTTAGATTGATGATAACACAGAATAAGTGTTAAAAAGACAAGTACTCACATCACAATATTATGCAGTTGGTTATTGTAAATGTGTAAACATTACTTCACCAAGGGGTTCCAGCTACATCCTTGGTCATGACTCTAATATGAGCACAACGACGGCAAAACATTGCAAACGCTGTGGCTGGACAGGATGGAATTGGCTGTTCATGCCATTACATTTTACATTCTGGTCTACACTAGCAGAGCAGACCAGGGCTGGCATGATTTTTAAGATCATTTCAAATACCCCATGGTCTCATTTTTATGTTATCAAGGCCACCAGAATCCTTAGAACTATGGATTCAGCACTGTGTATTAGTTAATAAACAATTACACAAGAGAAGGTTGGTTCAGACTATTTCAAGGTGGCTGCAACAGGTATTAACATTGACGATTGTATGTCTCATTCCACCAGGTCAGCATCAACTTCAGTATATAATTTAGATAGTGTGTTTACATCTCATTATACTAGGGCAGCAGCTATGTTGGCAGCCAAAGGGAGGGGTGTGTCCTTCGACCAAATTTTAGCGGCCGTCGGATGGGCAAATGAGCTGATGTTTCAGAATTTTATCATTGGCCAATTGTCAATCCAGGGCTGTTTGCCAAAGACATTTTAAGTACCTAAATTTTAGGGGTACTGTTGTTTGTTTACATTGTTAAATAAACCCTATCATTACATTGAATACAATGTTATTACTAATGCATTTATTTCTCTTTCAAATGTAGTCAATCAAATGCAGTGGGATGCCGAGATTGTAACCTGCGGCATGAAATCACAAAGCTTTGAACTCTTCACGGAATCACTCACGTGACTCCGAAGAAAAATAGTAAGATTAAATGAGAACTTACCATGGTGCAGGGAAATTGGGGGTATGGGGAAGTGGGGTGTGGGGAAGGGGGGGTGGGGGATAGGGGGTGTGGGGGAGGGGGAGATGAGGAAGAGAAGGGGTGGGGGGAGGGCGGTTGTGGGAAAGGGAGTGTGGGGGAAGGGGTGAAGCAGTTAAGTGCTCTACCAATAACTGTATATTTTCTTCATATTTCTTATATTTCTTATATTTTCTTCTTATGTGTATGCACAATATTACAACTATTATTTTATGATCTATATATCTCCTAGCAATATTTATTGCTCTTTACAATTAGCTCTGTCCACATTCGTTCTAACTCTGCACCATGTTGCGTCAAGCCGAGATCACATCTCACCTCTGCAATGATTTTTGTCCCTTATTAATAGTATTTGAAGCATGATGGCTCTCAGCAAATGGACATTGTCCTGGAATACCTTATTTTGTTCATAACGTTTGTGAGGAAACTGATTTTTTTTTAAAGGTGAAGAAATGCATTGATTCAAGATATGGCTTAACTGGTGTTAGTACCTTGCTTCATCTCATTGCATGCATTGTTCAACCTTTAATTGTCAGATCTTGAAGTATAATGAGCCATTTTTCATTGTCTAGATCAGCAAATAGGCTCTACCACTGTATACATCTAAACAGGTTTACTGTGCTGGAGTAACTCAATGGGTCAGGCAGCATCTCTTGGGAACATGAATGGGTGACATTCTATCTTCAGACCAGCATCTTTTTAATAAACACCTGCAGTTCCATGTGCATCTGTCATTTCACAGTCTCCCATTAGAGCTTATGCCACTTTCCTCTCAAAGCACAATGTGTGTCTGACGACTTATTCACTGCCTTATTCAATTAATTCACCAGGTCTTACTTACTTCTTTCTCACGTTAATCATTTCCTCCACCCATCACTGAATTCTATCAGTCATTTTGCTGATGTTTCTAATCTACAGTTATTAACTTTCTTCAGCTTCAGTGCACAAATCTTTCATTCTCCACTGGTGCAATGTCTGTAACATAATGTTATAATTTTCCTGTTCTCTTTCACAAACAAGTGAAAATTGTCAGTTTTTCAATTCTACAAAAGAAGCTTATTTTATACCTCTGAATATCCACTTCTTCTCTCGTGGCACTTCAGGCATTGCTTGACGTTTTAAACCTCACTGGCTCTCACACTTGATTAACAAAGCTGCCTCCAACCATCTGTGCTTCTTCCTTGGTGCCCAATCTTTATTTCCCCTTAATTTCCCCCATCATATTTAGTGGATCTCGAACCTTCCATGAGCTAACTATTCCCAAACCTGGGGAGTCTTTTTTACCAATGCCTGTGAATAATAAGGTAGACATAAAATGCTGGAGTAACTCAGCGGGGCCGGCAGCTTCTCTGGAGAGAAGGAATGGGTGACGTTTCGGGTCAAGACCTTTCTTCAGAATTGTGAATAATAAGCCCAGGAAACAAAAAAAATATTGTAACTGGCAATCACACCCTCACTTTGGATTTCCTTAGTTCTTCATTAAGATCTATCTTATTGTTCTTGCGTATAGTGTGCACAGCCTAAGGTTGTAGGACAACTTGTTCTATTTGATCTTATTTGATTGTGCACGCCTGGTTGATTGCATTCGTCGAAACAGGGCGGACCACGTGAAGGTTGCAATCTCCCACCCCATTAAGATCTATTAGGAGCTAGAAGGCAGCGTGGTGCAGCTGGTAGAGCTGCTGCCTCACAGCGTTGGAGACCCGGGCTTGATCCTGACCTTGAATGCTGTCTGTGTGGAGTTTGCACATTCTTCCTCTGATTGTCTGCATTTCCTCCGGGTGCTCCAGTTTCCTCCCACATCACAAACACATGCTGCTTTGTAGGTTAATTAGCCTCTATAAATTTTCCCTACTGTGTAGAAAGTGGACAAGAAAGTGCGATAACACAGAAAGAGTGTGAATGGATCAATGGCTGTCGTGGATTTGGTGGGCGGAAGTTCCTGGTTCCATACGGAACCTTTCAATTCAGTTCAATACTTACTACTTGCACACCACCTGAAAGTGATTTTTATGGATCCGAATCTATCTTGAAACATCCAGACACATTGCGTCACAACTCCTAGAAATTACCTTTATTTAATTAGTAATATAAAGATTAAATAAAAGCAGATCTCATATCACTTTCATATCATCTCACAACATAGAAGGAGGCCATCCAAACTATTCTGCAACTTATTTCCTTATAACCTATTCTCCTTCATATGCCTATTGATTGCCATCTGATTCCCCCAATACCAACCTACACTCAGAGTAATTTACAATAGATAACTAGCCTACCAGCACATCTTTGGGATGTGGGAGGAAAGTAGTGCACCTGGAGACCATTTGTTCAGTTACAGGGAAAGGACATGCTCAGTTTAGTTTTCAGTTCAGTTTAGTTTACTGAGTACCGAGGTACAGTGAAAGGCTTTTGTAGCGTGCAAAAGGGGCTGTCCCTCTTGGGCAACCTAATTGGCGAGTTTAGAAGAGTTTGAAAAAATGACATGTTGAAGACCTCCTTCAAATATGAAGAAGACATCCTTCAACCTCCTTCGACTATGTTGAAGACCAGCTTCGACTAGCTACGACTAGCTACGACTAACTTCGGGAAAATTGGACACCGAATAGTGGAGAGTGAAGACGACCTCCTTCAATCTCCCTTCGACCTCCCTTCGACTAGCATGAAGACTATCTACGACTACCTTCGACTACCTTAGACTACCCTCGATTACCTACGACTAAAATGCTGACCTACTATCACCTACTACGACCTACTACGACTAAACCTACGACTAAAAAAAGTATCGATTTTTTCCATGACGTCCTTTTGTTACTCGCGGGCATTTTTTAACATATTAAAAAAAAGGCCGTAACCTAGCTGAGGCCCAGAGTACGCGGAGACCACTCTTGAGTATGAAGGGGAGTTACGAAGAGCTCCTATGACCTTGTGTCGACCATGCAGCGAGTATGAGTCGAGGGCAAACTCGCCAGAACTCATGGATTAGGTCGCCCACATGACGTGCAGGCCCTTAACCAGTCAGCGGAAAGACAATACATGATAACAATCAAACCATTCACAGTGTACAGGCACATAATAAAGGAATAACGGTTAGTGCTAGATAAAGCCAGTAACACTTTTCATGGTAACACTCTCCAATGTCAGAATTGAACACAGGTCACTGGAGCTGTGTGGCAACAACACTAATTTTACTTCAGAGTCACGTGAGTGACTACGTGAAGAAGCCCCGTCAGGCGAATGCACGTCATTACGTCGACGCATGTCGCACCAACAGGCTGGAGAGCTCAGCTCCACCAGCGGTAAGTAGTAACCCGCAGGTAAGTAAATGTTAAACCTTTCCTGCGAGTGTTTTTTAACTCTGTAAGTCTGGCTTGCAGAGCCAGCTAGAGTTGGAAAAATATATTTTTAAACTGCGGTAATGGAGTGGAATGCGCGGGGACCGCAGTTACCGCTTATAGATCGGGTCGGGAGATAAGGGCGGCTCCCGCGATTACCGCTATTTAGACCGGGTTTGGAGATAACGGCTGCGCTAAATGCCGGCTCCAATACCCGCTACTGTTATACTGGCAGCTAAAATGAAATAAAATAAAATAAAATTAAATTAAATAAAATGAAATACTAATTTTATTTCCCAACTGCTCCCATCAATTTCCAGTGCTTCAAGGCACTTAGAAAAACCACACTAAAGTACTCTCAGGCTCATTTGCCATGAGTCTGATGAAATGGAAGACTCCCTCCTTTTTAATTTAAAGGTATGGGGATGGCTCAACCAATGGGGGAAAATATTCCAAATTTAAAGAGCCATGGGAGGAAAATTTTTTTATTGGGGTCAAATGCCTAGGATTCCCACAAAGCCTCTCGCAGAGGTCCATATAACGAAGAAGAAAACATTGTTATACATAGCAGTGGGAATCATCCTCCCCAGCACCTTGTTTAGGGCTGAATGAAACCTCCCTAGAACATAACTCGGGAGAAGCAGGGCAGGAGGAATCTGACCCAGTAGCTGGTGTCACTGCTTATGTGCACACACCAGCGCACACGAGTCATGCTCCAGGTATCCCGGACGTAGCGTTAAACTTCGCTAAATCCGGTAGGGACTGGTGAGGCTATCAAGAAAACTCTAGCCGCCAAATGTAAATTACATGGTTTCTCACCATTTCCAGAATACGTTCATGGAGACTGCCATAAGTTATAAAACACCTGTAAACTGTGCTTCACTCAAAATGTTCATTGTGAACTCGGCAAAGGCACAAATGAGTGCAACGATGCAGAGACAAAAAGTGAGATTTCAACGCATCCCCATGTTGTTGCTATTCAACAAGATATGCTGGCCTGTTCTGCAACGCCTACGTTGAACCCGAAGTTGCAGCTCTATGTAGGTCCACCAATATCCAAGCCAGATTATTTATTTGGGGTGGACCTCCTCAAACAAGCCAAGGACCTGGAGGAACATGCCAAAACAATCCGTCTCAGCAAGACATGCGTTCCGTCTGCCAGGATGCCGTCTCGCAGGTCGTTTCAGCGCAAAAGGTGACGGATCCAGGGGCAGGGCCAAGCAGAGTGGGGTCAGTGGGACAAAGGTATTACTCACCTGTGTATCCCAGCTACAACCCCAATATGGGCAGAAGTAGTAAAGGCCGACTGTAGAGGTACAGGTGATTCATTTTGTCCAGGATAAGTTCTGGGACCTCCGGTTGGGGGTAGGTTGCAATTGGGATGAACGGTGCTGCATAACATCTCATCAGTTTATACTACACACTGTCTCAAGCTCAAATACAGTTTATGTCAGGAATTGATCCGCCTGTACACAATATGCCTAATAGAGTATTGGGGGTTTCTGCACAATCTCAGCAGGTAAAAGAATAAATCACGGGTTGTCCCAAAAAAGGGGAATTGAGAGGACAATAAACCATCCTCAACAATTGTGTGCAATATTTTCCCCAGACAGAGAAAAGATGGGGGATGTAGAGGTATTCTGGACCTAAATCAGTTAAATTCCTATGTTCAGTGTATGCATTTTTTAAATAGACACCTTCAATACTGCGAAATGGCTGTTATCACAAGGCTGGTATATAGCAATTATAGGCCTGAAAGATGCATATTATTCAGTACCAATTCATCATCAGTATCGGAGTTACTTGAAATTTAGTTGGATGGGACAGCTGCGGCAATTTAAAGCATTACCAATGAGTTAACCTCAGTTCTAGGCTATTCATGACATTATGCGAACCAGTGCCAGCGCTACATTGGGCCCAGAATTGGTAAAGGTATAAGCAACACTCAAGAGACAGCTGAGGGAATCGGTTTCATCAACCAAATACATATTAGAAAGGTTAGGGTTCCTTGTCCATCCAAGGCTGTGGAGATCAGAGAGGTCTGTACCAGTCTCGCTGGAAAACAATATCCCTCCATCCGGGTAGCTCCTGTTATTAGTAAATTGATGCCAGTTTTCCCTGTAGTGCAGTTGGAGTGCAAGCTAGAGGATATGGAAAGTGCTGGGAGAGAGTCTGTTCGCAGGAAGCGTGGGGCGCGCAGTGAGGCGGTTCCATCTCAGCAATCAAGTCAGGAGCTAAGTGCGGTAATGCCGGCTCTGATACCAATGGCTGTTGCCCTGGTGATTGAACAGCCTCCAGCTGCTCCAGTGTCGCAGGGCACTGAGGCCATGGCAACAAGCAAAAAAACAAGCAAAACAAAAGTCTGTCAGACCAGTTTTATCTGACAGGTCTGAGGAAGAAGAAGACTCTCCTCCAGACCGGAAAAGAATGTAGGGGAGACTGGAACAAATGGAGAAAATGCTCCAACCTTTAATCAGTCAAGGGTCCAAAGACCCAAAGATTTCCCAGGCAGCCTCCAAAGGAGTTCCATACACTGAGTATGGTGCCTATCAAGAATGGGAATCTGACTCTCCAGAGCCTTGCTTAGGTCTGGATGAGGTCTTCCTAGAGCAAGACTAAAATGCTCCAAACTTTAATCAGTCAAGGGTCCAAAGACCCAGAGATTTCCCAGGCAGCCTCCGAAGGAGTTCCATACACTGAGTATGGTGCCCATCAATAATGGGAATCTCACTGTCCAGTGCCTTGTTTAGGTCTGGAAGAGGTCTCCCTAGAGCAAGACTCGGGAGTACCAGAGCAGGAGGAGACTGACCCTGAAGCTGGTGTCCCTACTTATGTGTATACACCAGAGCACAAGAGCCATGCTCCGGGTGTTCCCGATGTAGCAATAAGAATGGACTGGTGAGGCTATGGAGGAGAACCTGGCTGCCAACATTAATTGGTTTCTCACCAGCTCCAAGAAACTGTTATGACTGAAACAGCTGAAATATATAAAACACCCGTCAATTGTGCCTCACTCAGTGTGCCAACAGTAAAGTCTGCAATTTGGGCACCCATGAGTGCAACGATGCAAAGGCAGGAAATGCGTTTCCAGCGTGTCCTCAAGCTGTTCAGTGGCACATGAGGCAAAGACAATTGGGCTTATGAAACCATTCATCCCTGCTCCCAGGACGTCATCTAAACAGTTAGGTTCGATGCGCAGGGTGTCGGATCATGGGGCAGGTGCCCAGCAGAGGAAGGCCGATGGGGCAAAAATATTACCCACCAATGCAGCCCAACAACAACCCAATATTGGGAGGAAGAGACTTTCCAGGCCGATTGTCGAGGGCGGCATCAACATTCGCAGCGAAGGCGCAGGACGTGCCGCTAGACCAAATCCTCGGGACCGCAAGATGGTCTAAGGAATCGATGTTTCTATGTTTTATGATAAACTTGTTCTTACAGTACCAAGGTTTGGGCATGCTGTGTTGGGTCCTGTACAGGGTTTAAAGCATACCCTGTTGACCAAAGGTTAAGTGTAGTTAAGCACCTGAGTCAATATATCAAGGTAACTTAGGGTCTCAGAGGCTCTCAGACAGCAATGCTCATCAGTCATAAATAACCTCATAAAACATGTCAGTATAAACTATTTCTAGATGGTAAAACAGGTTTTGGATTCTGCTGGAGTAGACACTCATGTATTTAAATCTCACTCCACCAGGGAGGCATCAACATCCGCAGCAAGGCCGCAGGATGGTCTAAGGAATCAACTTCCTACAATTATGTTAAACCTGTCCTGACAGTGCCAGGGTTTGGGTATGCTGTTTGATTTCCGTTTGATTTGATTTGCTTTGTCTTTATAAGTTTCATTTGTGATTTCCCCTGGGATAGAGGGGTTATTACTGTATTGTTATTTAAAAAATGATTATTGGATAATTCGAAGCAATGTTCAATACATTATTTATTCACTACTGTGTCAACTGAAGCAGTGTGTCATATGGAGTGCATCTACGGCATGAAATCACAGAGCTTTGAAATCGTCACGTAGTCACTCACGTGACTCCAAAGTAAAATAGTAAGATTAAATGAGAACTTACCAGTTCGAAGTTTGATCCTTATTTTATGAGGCGTTACGATGAGGGATTACGTGCCCTCCGCTCCCGGCCCTCATAATCGAAAGGATCATCTGGTATTTCTAGTCTTCTCAAAGCCTTACTATGTTACTTCGGCTATCGGTTTCTGTGTTTTCACACCACTGCTTTGAAGTATGACGCTCAAGCGCCTGGAGGCGCTTCTTCACGTAATCCCTCATCGTAACTCCTCATAAAATAAGGATCAAACTTTGAACTGGTAAGTTCTCATTTAATCTTACTATTCCTTCACCACTCTGCCCACTTGTCCAGAAGTTATTAAATGCTTGGTTTGCTAAACTGATGATTGCTTGATGGCTAGCTCTTTCAATGTTCAAATACTCCAGTAAAAATACTAAATAGTATTAATTATCTTTCATGTTCACCTCATTTATATTTCAATATTTGAATCTTCTCTCATGTGATTGATCAGGGACAGTTCAAAATGTCATGGGTTTCACTTATTGCACTAAATGCTCAAGAAAATTGTCTTCTGATCCTTTTCAAAGATTATTAATAATTGGATTTTATCTGCAAGTTTTCATAATTCACATAATTTCATAGCCAACAGGTCATCATTACCTGTTCAGGTTCAAACTATCTCCTTAATAGACAACTTTAAAGACAAACACAAGAGTACAAAGATATAGGAACAGGATAAGTGTTTCCAAAATGCAACACCTCCCACTTATCTGCATTAAACTCCATTATTCATTCCTCAGCCCATTTGCCTAAATGATCAAGATCACGTTGTAAATTTGGAAAGCCATCTTCACTGTTTATCTGTATACTTACTAATCAAGTCTTTGAGTATTTTTAAAGCGTAAATTGACAGGTTCCTGATTAGTACAGGTGTCAAAGGTTATGGGGAGAAGGCAGAAGAATGGGATTGAGAGGGAAAGATAATAAATCATGAGATTACAATATGAAACGGTGAAGATTATAATTACTATGTTTGTTTGGAAATGCTCTTGTGAAATGCCTCGGTATATTTTAAAGGCACATAACATATTATTGCTGATGCTGCGATTAAATAATTGCCTGAAATCCTCTGGCTTCCCACACATCTTTTCTATGTCATACACCTTCTCTTTTATTTTCATACTGTCCTTGGGGGAGGGGTTGACAAATTGAGAGTATAAGGATGGAGTTAAAGGGGAAGAGAGTACAGGAAAAGTTACGAAAGACAACCTGAATTAATGGGAAGGAAAGTTCAAGAAGGGATAAGAGAGTAAGGTCAGGTGAAATAGGAACTGATATGATGAGGGGATGTGAATTTAATGTGTTATATTTGAATGCGCGAAGTATATGAAATAAAGTGGATGAGCTTTAGGCTCAGTTACAAATTGGTAGGTATGATGTTGTGGGAATTGCAGAGACATGGCTGCAAGAGGATCGGAGCTGGGAACTGAATATTCAGGGGTATACGTCCTATTGAAATGACAGATAGGTGGGAAGAGGGGGTTAGGTAGCCCTGTTGGTGAGGAATGAAATTCAGTCCCTTGTGAGGGGTCACACAATCAGGAGATATAGAGTCAGTATGGATAGAACTGAGGAATTGTAAGGGTAAAAAGACCCTAATGGGAGTTGTCCAAACAGTAGCCTGGATATTGGGTGCAAGTTGAATCAAGAGTTAAAATTGGCATGTTATAAAGGTAATGCTATGGGAGATTTCAACATGCAGCTTGACTGGGAAAATCAGATTGGTATTGGACCGCAAGAAAGGGAGTTTGTGGAGTGCCTCTGAGATGGATTCTTAGAACAGCTTGCACTGGAGCCTACCAGGGAGAAGGCAATTCTGGATTTAGTGTTGTGTAATAGAAACATAAAAACATAGAAAATAGGAGCAGGAGTTGGCCATTCAGCCCTTCGAGCCTGCACCGCCATTCAATATGATCATGGCTGATCATCCAACTCAGTATCCCGTACCTCCCTTCTCTCCATACCCCCTGATCCCCTTAGCCACAAGGGCTACATCTAACTCCCTCTTAAACATATCCGATGAACTGGCCTCAACTACCTTCTGTGGCAGAGAATTCCAGAGATTCACCACTCTCTGTGTGAGAAATGTTTTCCTCATCTCGGTCGTACAAGACTTCCCCATTATCCTTAAACTGTGACCCCAACTGTTCTGGATTTCCCCAACATCGGGAACAATCTTCCTGCATCTAGCCTGTCCAACCTCTTAAGAATGTTGTAAGTTTCTAAATGTCCCCACCCCCCCTCAATCTTCTAAATTCTAACGAGTACATGCCGAGTCTATCCAGTCTTTCTTCATATGAAAGTCCTGACATCCCTGACATCCCAGGAATCAGTCGAGTGAAACTTCTCTGTACTCCCTCTATGGCAAGAATGTATTTCCTCAGATTAGGAGACCAAAACTGTACACAATATTCCAGGTGTGGTCTCACCAAGACCCTGTACAACTGCAGTAGAACTTCCCTGCTCCTATACGCAAATCCTTTTGCTATGAATGCTAACATGCCATTCGCTTTCTTCACTGCCTGCTGCACCTGCATGCCTACTGTCAATGACAGGTGTACCATGACACCCAGGTCTCGTTGCATCTCCCCTTTTTCCTAATTCAAATAATGGTCTACTTTCCTGTTTTTGCCACCAAAGTGGATAACCTCACATTTATCCATATTATACTGCATCTGCCATACATTTTCCCACTCACCCAACCTATCCAAGTCACCTTGCAGCCTCCTAGCATCCTCCTCACAGCTAACACTGCCCCCCAGCTTCGTGTCATCCGCAAACTTGGAGATGTTGCATTCAATTCCCTCGTCCAAATCATTAATATATCTTGTAAATAGCTGGGGTCCCAGCACCGAGCCTTGCGGTACCCCACTACTCACTGCCTGCCATTCTGAAAATGACCCGTTTACTCCTACTCTTTGCTTCCTGTCTGCCAGCCAGTTCTCTATCCACATCAATACTGAACCCCCAATACCGTGTGCTTTAAGTTTGCATACTAATCTCTTATGTGGGACCTTGTCGAAAGCCTTCTGGAAGTCCAGATATAACACATCCACTGGTTCTCCCTTATCCACTCTACTAGTGACATCCTCGAAAAATTCTATAAGATTCGTCAGACGTAATGAACCGGATTTGTTGTGGGTACTTGAGGTAAAAGAGCCATTAGGATGTTGTGACCATAATATGATAAGTTTTAATCTACAATGTGCGAGGGAGAAGGGAAAATCGGAAGTGTCAGTATTACAGTTGAGCAAAGGGGACTATGGAGCCATGAGGTAGGAGCTGGCCAAAGTCACAAAGTTTTAAAGTATCCTCTTGGGTCTAGCAGAATCAAGGGATGTGGGGAGGAGGCAGGAACGGGGTACTGATTGTGGATGATCAGCCATGATCACATTGAATGGTGGTGCTGGCTCGAAGGGCTGCATGGCTGACTCCTGCACCTATTGTCTATGGATCTATGTATCGTTGAAAGTGTTAAAATAATAGATTCAAAAAAGTGACATCCTTCGAGCATTTTGCTGTGTCAGAGGGGAGAGAAGCACTGACATGCTGCAATTAAATTGCTGCCGGCGAAGGAGAGAGAAAAATATGGGAACATGCACAAAGTCAGCGAGGGAATTGCTTGTATCGTGTTCACACTGCTGCGAAAACAGATGCAAGCAGGGATTTGCATGCTTTTATATAATTCTATTCAATTGAATGGAGTTAAAACAGCCAGATGTATTAAGTTCAATTGCTCAGAGGCCACACTGTGCAATTGACTCAGTCTTGTTGCAGCTAAATAACTGTGTACAAATGCTCATTTCTATCATTTAGGAGTCCAGTTGGGATGTACTGTTGTTCTAGCCTCTTTGAGCATGGAAACAGGATATTCAGTTGGGCTCCGCTCCGACTCCCTACCACTCATTAATACGCATTCTACACTAATCCCATTTTATTTTCCTCTCATTCCCATCCATTCCCCACAGGTTTAGAGATACAGTGTGGAAAAGGCCCCTCGGCTTAGCAAGTCCCCGCTGTCATGCGATCCCCGTACACTATCCTACACACCAGGGACAATTTATAATCTTTTACCAAAGCCAATTAACCTACAAACCCGTATGTCTTTGTGAAGTGGGTGGGCACAGGAAAGCCCACGCGGTCACGGGGGGAATGTACAAACTCATTACAAACAGCACCCGTCAGGATTGAACCTGGCACTCTGGCACTGTAAAGGGCCTGTCCCACTCAAGTGATTTTTCAGGTGATTTTTCGTAGCAGGTCGCTGAAAAACCGGCGACTGGAACGATGACTGGAACGGCGACTATCAGAGTGGAACACATACACACATCGCTTCCTTCACCAGCTAGTTATGCAGGCGGGGGACAGGGCAAGCGTCTGAGTGCTGTCTGAGTGAAATTCACACCGTGCAAAGCCAATGTGATATAGACACACCACGATGAACAGGAAGTTTGGTGATGTAATTAAAACGGTGAAAACACAGTGTGCAGGAAGGGTCACATAAGCAGGGCCGGCCTTAAGCCTATTGGACCGATTTCCCCCAATTGGGCCCCACACCTAAGGGGGGCCCCGCACTAATTTTCCGTATTTCGTACGGAAATACAAATTTGCTTTGTTAAATATAGATTTAAAAATAAACATTTGATATACGGATTTTTTTGCAAAACGAACATGGATAACAACTGCTGCACGGCCATCAGACACAAACGATTTGTTAACTACTACTGCTAGCACTTGTTAACAGCCAGTAGTTAACAAGTAGTTATACAATGTGTCATCAATGCATCGATCCACATTTCTCAGTAAATGTAATTGTGTTTTGAACAAGTATTAATGACGCTGCGTTCCTTTGAATACAATTCACGGCGTCATTAATACTTCATCAAAACACAATTACATTTACTGAGGAATGTAGATCGAAGCATTGATGACACATTGAGAATTTCTTAAAACTCACCATCATGATTGAGATCTTCTTCTTGGTGAGCTTCTTCTTGGTGTGCAGGTTAGTCATTCAATTTACCATGTTGTGTCTCTCTGTCTTTCTCTCTCTCCCTCCCTCTCTCTCTCATGCACTCTCTCTCTCTCGCTCCCCATCTCGTCTCTCTCTAGCTCTCTCACTCCCTCTCTTTCACCATGTTGCCTCGGCATTCCCGGAATCATTGACATTTTGCGGTAGACAAGAATGCTGGAGAAACTCAGTGGGTGAGGCAGCATCTATGGAGCTAAGGAAATAGGCAACGTTTCGGGTCGAAACCCTTCTTCAGACCCGACCCAAAACGTTGGCTATTTCCTTCGCTCCATAGATGCTGCCTCACCCGCTGAGTTTCTCCAGCATTTTTGTCTACCTTCGATTTTCCAGGTTCTTGCACGTTTTGCGGTGATGGCTGCATCTGCGGTTCCTTTCTGTTGGGGGGGGGGGGGGTGGGGGGGGAAGTCCTGGCACGTGGTGGCTCCTGATATGTTCCCTCTGCGGGTGCTGCCTTGCCTGCTGAGTTCCTCCAGCACTCTGTGTTTTTTGTTTGGCTCTGAAGTTGAAGGTGGACCCCCCCTATGTCTATCTTCAACTCCCTGTCTGTGGTGGCTCAGCAGGATGGGCAGGGGCTCTGGGGAGAGGGTTGCGTTTCTGGTCGAGACCCTTCTTCAGACAATCACAATTACTCTCACTGACAAGAGTTCAGTTCAGTCTGAAGAATGATCTTCTCTCCAGAGTCGCAGTGTTGCCTGTCCTGCTGAGTTACTCCAGCTTTTGTCTATCCTCAATTTCACAGTTAAATAAAATTTCTCATGGGGGGCTTATGGCGTCAACCCCCCCCGCCACCCCCCACCCCCTTCCTTCCCAACCTCAGCCTCACAGACATTAGCATGCCCCTGGTTCCTAAAACCCATTTCCATCACTGACCTGGCATATAAATTCATGACAGTGAGATTTAAAAATCATGTTATATTCTTGTGTGAATGGGATTAGTTTGTCATTTGGATACTTAGGCTGTTTTATAAAATTATGCTTTTCTTAAGAAATGGAATCTACAGGGCATTCTTAATGGGAAAGTAGTGGGCAGAAAGGCATGCCATGCGTAGTTTACAATGTCAAATTTGAAAAGTTGAGGAAAAACAAGGTGTACAGAGATGCTTATTGGTTCCAATCTGAGGAGTATGATGATGCTACTGATTATGATATGCCAATGTACCAGCTAGCAACTGATCTTCTCCACAAAGACCTGGTCTATTGCTAGAAATTTAATTTTACTTTGGAGTCACGTGATGGAAGACATTGGAAGACATTGGATACGCAATGGAAGACATTTAAAGCCTGCATGGATGAACTACATAATTGTTCGTCCCAGTTTGGCAAAAGAATAGATCAGGGTAGGTAGTGCATCCGTGGATAACAAGGGAAATCAGGGATAGTATCAAAGCAAAGGATGATGTGTACAAAGTAGCCAGAAAAAGCAGCATACCAGAGGACTGGGAGAAATTCAGAGACCAGCAGAGGAGGACAAAGGGCTTGATTCGGAAAGCAAAAATAGATTATGAAAGAAAACTGGCAGGGAACATGAAAACTAACTGCAAAAGTTTTTATAGATATGTAAAAAGAAAGAGATTAGTTAAAACAAATGTAGGTCCCTTTCAGTCAGAAACAGGTGAGTTGATCATGGGGAACAAGGATATGGCGGACCAATTGATTAACTACTTTGGTTCCGTCCTCACTAAGGAAGATATAAATAATCTGCCAGAAATAGCAGGGGACCGCGGGTCAAAGGAGAACTTGTGTGAGGTCCAGGTTAGTCGGGAAGTGGTGTTGGGTAAATTGAATGGATTAAAGGCCGATAAATCCCAGGGCCAGATAGGCTGCATCCCAGAGTACTTAAGGAAGTAGCTCCGGAAATAGTGGATGCATTAATGATAATCTTTCAAAACTCTTTAGATCTGGAGTAGTTCCTGAGGATTGGCGGGTAGCAAACGTAACCCCTCTTTTTAAGAAGGGGAGGAGAGAGAAAACGGGGAATTACAGACCAGTTAGTCTAACATCAGTAGTGGGGAAACTGCTAGAGTCAGTTATTAAAGATGGGATAGCAGCACATTTGGAAAGTGGTAAAATCATTGGACAAAGTCAGCATGGATTTACGAAAGGCAAATCATGTCTGACGAATCTTGTGGAATCTTTCGAGGATGTAACTAGTAGCGTGGATAGGGGCGAACCAGTGGATGTGGTGTATCTGGACTTCCAGAAGGCTTTCGACAAGGTCCCACATAAGAGATTAGTATATAAACTTAAAGCATACGGCATTGGGGGTTCAGTATTGATGTAGATAGAGAACTGGCTGGCAAACAGGAAGCAAAGAGCAGGAGTAAATGGGTCGTTTTCACAATGGCAGGCAGCGACTAGTGGGGTACCGCAAGGCTCAGTGTTGGGACCCCAGCTATTTACAATATACATTAATGATCTGGATGAGGGAATTGAAGGCAATATCTCCAAGTTTGCGGATGACACTAAGCTGGAGGGCAGTGTTAACTGTGAGGAGGATGCTAGGAGACTGCAAGGTGACTTGGATAGGCTGGGTGAGTGGGCAAATGTTTGGCAGATGCAGTATAATGTGGATAAATGTGAGGTTATCCACTTTGGTGGCAAAAATAGGAAAATAGACTATTATCTAAATGGAGGCCAATTAGGAAAAGGGGAGATGCAGCGCAACCTGGGTGTCATGGTACACCAGTCATTGAAAGTAGGCATGCAGGTGCAGCAGGCAGTGAAGAAAGCGAATGGTATGTTTGCTTTCATAGCAAAAGGATTTGAGTATAGGAGCAGGGAGGTTCTACTTCAGTTGTATAGGGTCTTGGTGAGATCACACCTGGAGTATTGCGTACAGTTCTGGTCTCCAAATCTGAGGAAGGACATTATTGCCATACAGGGAGTGCAGAGAAGGTTCACCAGACTGATTCCTGGGATGTCCGGACTGTCTTATGAACAAAGACTGCATAGACTCGGTTTATACTCTCTAGAATTTAGGAGATTGAGAGGCGATCTTATAGAAACTTATAAAATTCTTAAGGGGTTGGACAGGCTAGATGCAGGAAGATTGTTCCCGATGTTGGGGAGGTCCAGGACAAGGGGTTACAGCTTAAGGATAAGGGGGAAATCCTTTAGGACCAAGATGAGAAGGACTTTTTTCACACAGAGAGTGGTGGGTCTCTGGAACTCTGCCACAGAGGGTAGTTGAGGCCAGTTCATCGGCTATATTTAAGAGGGAGTTAGATGTGGCCCTTGTGGTTAAGGGGATCAGAGGGTATGGAGAGAAGGCAGGTACGGGATACTGAGTTGGATGATCAGCCATGATCATATTGAATGGCGGTGCAGGCTCGAAGGGCCGAATGGCCTACTCCTGCACCTAATTTCTATGTTTCTATGTGAGTGACTTCGTGAAGACCCCGCCAGCACGCATGCACGACATATCGTCGCTCGCATTGCAGTCGACAAGCTGGAGGGGGGAGCGCAGCTCCTCTGCCGGCAGCTTAAAAAGGACCATCAGGTAAGTTTTTACTAACCTTAAGTTGGTTGGTCTCTGTATTTGTTAATCTTTTACAGAGAATTCATGATGGAGAAAACACGGAGCAAAAAGAGGGTGCTTCCAAGCATGCCATGGAAGACCGAGGGACTTCGGAGCGAGTTCAGCGGCCAAATTCCCTGGAGCTGGCCGTTGAGTTTTCGGCAGCACCCGTACCTCGCGTCGGTAAGGCAGTGCGGAAGTCGGGTAGCCCCGTTCTGTCGGCAGGCCCCGACTCTCCACCACAACAGTCCAGAAAACTGCGGACTGGCGGTAGGACCTCGCGGGAGCCGGGAAGCCCGTTCATACGGCAGGCCCCGACTCTCCACTGCTTCAGTCCGGACGACCGCGCACTGGCGGCAAAAAAGTGCGGAAATCGGGCAGCCCCGTTCATACGGCAGGCCCGACTCTCCACTGCGACAGTCCGGAAGACTGTGGACTGGCGGTAAAACCGCACAGAAGTTGAGTAGCCCCACTGGAGCGGCAGGCACCAACTTTCTCCGCATCAGTCCGGAAGACCATGGACTGGCAGCAGGCCCGCGCGGATGTTGCGTAGCCCCGCTGGAGCGGCAGGCACTGACTCCCCACCGCCACAGTCTGGAAGACCGCAGACTGGCGGTAGATCTACCAGGAAGTCGTGTAGCCCTGCAGGAGCGGCAGGCACCGACTCTCCACCGCTTCAGTCCGGAAAACCACGGACAGGCGGCAGATCTGCGCGGGAGTCGCGTAGCCCCGCTGGAGTGGCAGGCACCGACATTTTACCGCAACAGTCCAGTAGACATCACCCCGACGGGGTGCGAACTGGCAGTTATAGCTCCATTGATACAGCAGAATCTGGGGAGGACGACCTGCCGTTCGCAGATAGCGACGGCAATCGCATTACCCGCATGGAGCGGATGATGGAGCAGCTGCTCCAGAGGGACCTACTCCAGCAGGAGCATGCATCCCGTGGATCACACAGGTCCACGACAGCACCTTTTCCATGACTGTCCAACATCTCTCCCTCATCGGTAGGGAGCGCCAGAAGTCAGGGATTGCCTGACTTTGAGGAGGGGTTGACCGAAGACCCTAAGTTACATGGGATGCAGGAAGAGGAACTTCTGGGGATGGTTTCTAAATTTGCACAGCCGTCCCAGAAAGGGCAACCTCTTCAGCCATGGCTAGCAGCTAGCATCAATTACCTGACCACTCACCAATTACAGGAACAGGTAATTTCCGAGACCACAGGCAAGTACCTGGCCCCGGAGAATTGCGTGTCACTGAATGTGCCCACCGTCATCACACCCATATTGGGGAATATAAGCCCTGGGATAAGGGCACAGGAATTGAAAATTCTGAAAATTCTGAAACTACTCACCTCAGTGATTACTGCATTTGCCAGGTCAGTCGATGGTGTGGATATGATGGAAGAGCAGCAGGATGTGTTAGCCCTGTTCTGCAATGCGCAATATGAGATCAATTGCTTCAGGAAAAGCTCTATCTGTCCCATGCTCAACCCCAAATTTGCGGGGTTGTTTAAAGCCAGCGTTACGCCGTCACCAAGCTTGTTATTTGGGGATGACCTGCCCAAACAGGTCAAGGACCTAGATGAGGAAGCCAAAGCAGTTGGCATGATAAAACCGCCTTCTTCTAGCAGGCCACCAGCATATCGACGGCAGCATCCGTATGCAACACCGAACAGGCCCCGCTTTCACCCTGATAGGGTGACGGGTGCAAACCCAAAGGTCGAGCTTCATCCACAGAGGCTTTTTTTAGGCCAAGGCAAAGAGCGACCCACTTGGAAAATGTGTCAACCCCACACCAAAGCGCCACCACATCCCAAGAGCCAAGGACGGAAGACCAAGCCCCACCGGTAACCATGGAGGTAACGGGGTCTGGTTCCCTTGGGAATACTGCATGCATAACCTCACAAGTGGGAGGTAGGTTGCGTCTGTTTGGGGATGCATGGAGTTCCATAAATTCTGACCCCTTTATATTGCACAGTATTCAAGGTTATGAAATTGAATTTATAAACAAACAACTCCCCCCAGTTCCACATGTACCTAGCCGGAAATTTGTGCTTTTTCAAAAATAGAAAGTGGAAGGACATGCAGAACTATTCAGATTATATACCAAGGGGGTAATAGAGAAAACCGTACATGAACCTCTTGAGTTTGTATCTAACATCCTTACCAAAACTAAAAAAGATGGTGGATGTCGTATTATAATTGACTTAACTCAACTGAACACCTTTGCGCAATATACCCATTTCAAGATGGAAACATTTGAAACTGCCAAACCACTGATTTCCAGAGGGTAGTTCATGGCCTGCATCGATCTAAAAGATGCATACTATTCAGTATCTATACGCAAAGGTCACCGCAGATATTTGAAATTTGTCTGGATGGGGCAGCTGTGGCAGTATAGAGCACTGCCTAATGGACTAACAACAGCCCCCAGGTTATTTACCAAAATATTGAAAACAGCATTGGCGTCTCTACGAAGACAAAACCACATAGTCATGGCCTATCTTGATGACATACTGATCGTGGGGAAAACTATGGAATTGGCTAAATTATCTGTGACAGCCACCAAGTCACTATTCCAAAAGCTGGGGTTCGTCATCCATCCAGACAAATCTAAGTTAACACCTTCTGTCGTTATGGACTATCTGGGATTCACGAATAACACAAATCATATGATTATCACTTTACCAAATAACGAAGGGGCAGATATAATAGAGGCTTGTAATAGCCTTGCTTGCGCCAAAAAAACGACTATTCAACATGCTGCCAAGGTAATTGGGAAACTTGTAACTACATTTCCAGCTGCACGATTTGGATCGTTGCATAATCAAAATTTGCAAAGAGCAAAAATCTCAGCACTAAAAACTAATGCTGGGCATTTTGACAGACCTATGCAGCTACCAACCAAAGCAAAAAATTAGCTACGATGGTGGATTAGCAGCATCCGATATTGTTTTAATCCCATCGTAATTACAAACCTTTCAGTCGTATTGCAAACTGACGTCACGCCCACGGCTGGGGAGCTACCGACACCACCTCCGGTAGTGGCGGCAGATGGGATTTGCACGAATCTACATTGCTCCAATCACGAGGTATAAACTATTTGGAAATGCTGGGAGCATTTCACGGACTACGGGCTTACTGTACAAATATGCATCATATGCATGTCCGTCTACAAATAGACAATACCACAGTAGTGGCATATTTAAACCATATGGGTGGTATCAAGTCGATATCTTGTGATGAATTGGCAAACACAATTTGGCACTGGTGCATTGAAAGAAACATTTGGATTTCAGCTACATATCTTCCGGGTAAGCTTAATACAGTGGCGGACACCAGGTCACGAATATTCAATGACAACACCGAGTGGATGTTTAACCCCCAAATATTTGCTAACATTATAGCTCAGTATGGAACACCAGATATCGACCTCTTTGCATCCAGGTTGAACCATCAGATACCAACATATGTCTCTTGGGAACCAAACCCTGGGGCAGTTGCGATGGACGCTTTCTCGGTACATTGGGGGAACTTGTTCTTCTATGCATTTCCCCCTTTCTGCCTCATCAGTTGGGTATCATGGAAAATCCAGTTAGATTACGCATCAGGAATACTCATAATACCCGACTGGCCTACTCAGCCATGGTTCCTCGTGGTCCTCGACATGGTGAAGGAACCGTGGTTTCAGGTTCCCAAATGCCCGAACCTCCTGACACGTCCCATATCAGGGGAGAGTCATCCGTGCCATGGTCGTCTGAACCTGTTGGCTTGAAGGTTCTGAAGAGACAATTACTGGAATTCGGGCTGTCAAACAGGACCATGGACATCATCACGGCGTGGTGCAGAGAGTCCACAAGGAAGCAATACCTTACCCATGTAAGGAAATGTGAGGTATTCTGTTCCAGGACTGATACCACCTACGACTCTGCCACCATCACGGATGTGCTGGAATTCCTCGCGGGCCTTCACTGTGATGAGGGCCTCAGCTACAGTGCCATCAACAGTGCAAGGATTGCATTATCATCCTACCTCAGATTTGGAGTGGGACCCCATCCATTGGTATCAAAACTAATGAGGGGTATTTTCAATTCCAACCCTCCCAAGCCACGATACACTATGACCTGGGATATTGGAGTAGTGTTGTCCCTATTCAGGAGTTGGTCACCAATTTCAAAACTCCCACTGGCAAATCTCACCTACAAAGTGGTGATGCTGATGGCACTTATCACAGCTCAACAGGTCCAGACCGTCCACAAACTACAATTGGACAGGATGATCTCGACCCCCACCAAGGTAACCTTCTTTATTGACGAGTCACTAAAACACCATAGACCTGGATCAACCAGTCTAAAATAGTAAGATTAAACGAGAACTTACCAGTTCGAAGGTTGATCTTTATTTCATGAGGAGTTGCGATGAGGGATTTCGTGAAGAACCCGCCAGCACGCATGCGCGACATTCTTCAAAGTAGCGGTGTGGAATCACAGAAACCAACAACAGAAATGACTTGGCATAGTAAGATTCAAACAAGAGGACATGACTTTAGAATTAAGGGACAGAGGTTTAGGGGTAACATGAGGGGGAACTTCTTTACTGAGAGAGTGGTAGCGGTGTGGAATGAGCTTCCAGTGGAAGTGGTGGCGGCAGGTTCGTTGGTATCATTTAAAAATAAATTGGATAGGCATATGGATGAGAAGGGTATGGAGGGTTATAGTATGAGTGCAGGCAGGTGGGACTAAGGGAAAAAAGTTGTTCGGCACGGACTTGAAGGGCCGAGATGGCCTGTTTCCATGCTGTAATTGTTATATGGTTATATGATTATAGTAAGATTGAAGAGACTCTAATTACCAGTTGATTATGATCGAGGGTTGGGAGCGGAGGGCACGGAATCCCTAATCGCAACTCCTCATGAAATAAAGATCAACCTTCGAACTGGTAAGTTCTCGTTTAATCTTACTATTTCATTTCGGAGTCACGTGAGTGACTTCGTGAAGACTTCAAAGCTTCTGTGATTGCACGCCCTGGACCACGTCCATGCTGACACACCACTAGCAAGGATGGATGGGAGTAAACAATTTTCCAAACTGCTTATACTGAAAAACAAGAATAATATTTATTAATAAACAAACCAAAAAACCCTAATTCGGGGACATCTCCACGTTCTTGACCTGCATTCAGCACAGCCTCCGCGAACTGTAGAGGAGCAGCAACAGGCTTGTTGTAAAATCGCTGAAATACAGCTTCATTCGCCCATCCTGCTGTAGCGAGAATATGGTCCATAGGCACCTCCATGACCCTCGCCACCGACGTTGATGCAGCCCTGGTGGAATGGGATTTGAAGACATTAGTGTCGATACCTGACTTACCCAAGACGATCCTGAGCCACCTGGATATCGTCTGGACTGTCACTCGATGGTGAGGTTTCTTGTGAGTGACAAGCAGGTATTTCTCCATTCCCCTTATGTTTCTCGTCACCTTGACATAGTGACGGATATGGGCGGCTAAACATAGCCTTGCATCTGCGGGGTATGCCGGGAACTTCAGCTGCAGCCCTGTGCACCCAGGTCTATGCTGCTTTAGTAGCTCATCGATAAAGAAGACTACTTCTGCAGGGGTAGAGATCATCCTGTCGATCCGGATTTTATGCAGTGTCTGTACCCTCTGCGCTGAAGTCAGTGCTAGTAACATCACCAGTTTCATGGTGAGTTTGTCCAGCTCTAGCCCTTCCATGGGCGACCACGTCCTGAGCAGGGTTAGTACTTTCCTGACATCTCAGGTGATATTATAGCGTGGTCTAGGCGGATTCGAATTGAATATACCCCGCATGAGCCTGGACACCAGCCTGTTGGATCCTACCTCAATATTGAGGTAGAATGACAGCGCGCTTCTGGCGCTGTTGATGGCACTGTAGCTCAAGTGTTCATCATGGTGCAACCCCGCGAGGAATTCCAATACGTCGGCTATGGATGCATCGTCATATGTGATTTGAGAGTGGCTGCAGTAGGCTTCCCATTTTCGGATGTGGGAGAGGTATTGCCGCCTGGTGGACTCCCACCACGACGCTCCAATGGTATCCATAGTTCTGGGTGATAGGCCATACTGCAGTAATGGCCGGTTTAGAATCTGCAAGCCAACAAATTCAGATAGCTATGGCAGGGATGTGGCTCCCCTGACACAGGGTTAGTGACCAATTGTGGGCAACCCTCTAAGAGGACCCAAGGCTGACTGATCATGTCAAAGACCACCGGATACCATGGCTGCGTAGGCCAGTCGGGTATAATGAGAATGCCCTTAGCAGCATCCATCTGGATTTTCTGCAATACCCGACTGATGAGGCAAAATGGGGGGAATGCATAGAAAAACCATTTCCCCCAGTCCAACGAGAATGCATCCATCGCCATTGCCCCAGGATCTGGTTCCCACGAAACGTATGTTGGTACCTGATGGTTCAACCGTGACGCAAAGAGGTCGATATCCGGTTTACCAAATTTAGCTGTAATTTTAGCGAAGATTTGAGGATGCAACATCCACTCGATGTTGTCATTAAACTTGCGTGACCTGGTGTCCGCCACAGTATTGAGCTCACCTGGTAAATAGGTAGCTGAAATCCAAATATTCCGTTGAATACACCAGGGCCAAATTGTATTAGCCAATTCATCACATGAAATTGACCTGGTACCGCCCATATGGTTTAAATATGCCACCGCAGTGGTGTTGTCTATTTGGATACGGACATGAGCGTCAGTAAGATTGGAACAATAAGCTCGAAGTCCGTGAAATGCTGCAAGCATCTCCAAATAGTTTATCCCTTGTGACAACAACATAGTAGATTCAAGGGTGTCCCATCTGCCCCCGCAACTAGTGTAGTTGTCCGTAGCTCCCCAGCCATAGGAGCTTGCATCGGTTTGCAAGTATACCATCTGATTGGGCACAATAATGGGTTTGAATAAGTCACTAATATGGTCCACCCACCATTGTAACTCAATCTTAGCTTTAAGAGGCAGCTGCATTGATCTGTCACCGCCAGCCGTCGACAGCAACGCGTTGCGACGATATGTCGCGCATGCGTGCTGGCGGGTTCTTCACAAAGTCACTCATGTGACTCCGAAATGAAATTGGAATTTCTGGCATATCCTGTTGATAAACGCCTTTGTATAGCCACCCACCTCCGACATTATAAAGATGTCACCAAAAATATCAGGGGTATGGAAGTAGGTCTTTTTTTATCAGTTTTAAATGCCCACACTACAGGGTAACTGTGCAGACTATTTCCAGGTGGCTCACGGTGGTGTTGGGTGCAGCAGGGGTACACACTGATATTTTAAAATCTCATTCTACCAGGGCTGCGTACACATCAGCGGCGAGGACCATGGAGGTGCCCATGGACCATGTCTGTGTTAATAGACATTTTTGCTTGTGTTAATAAATACATTATTGTTTTTCAGCTCTGTTTCAAGTCTGAAATACGTTAACATACTTCTTCCATCAGTTATTACGGCAGTGTTATCACAGAGCTTTTAAATCTTCACGAAGTCACTCACGTGACTCCGAAGTAAAATAGTAAGATGAAATGAGAACTTATCAGTTTTAAGTTTGATCTTTCCTTTATGAGGAGTTACAATGAGGGATTTCGTGCCCTCCGCTCCCAACCCTCTATCATAAGTTCAACTGGTATATTAGTTTCTCTTAATCTTACTATCGCCAATCAGTTCTACTATCTGTGATTTCACACCGATGCTTTGAAGAATGTCGCGCATGCATGCTGGCGGGGTATTCACAAAATCCCTCAACGCAACTCCTCATAAATTAAGGATCAAACTTCAAACTGGTAAGTTCTCGTTTAATCTTACTAATTTATTTACCTATCTGTTATGGACTTACAGCATATAATACAATAATATTAAAGTTCTGATCTTGAGAATATCACATTTTTGAATTTTCAAGGAAATCTGGGCGTTTATTACTAATTCCATCAAAACAGTCAATTTTGCAATTAGCTACAATTAGGTAATTAACTAATTATATGCTTTGATTTCAGGTCACCCAAGTAAGATGTTTTATATTTGTTTCAGAATGCTTCAATCTATAATAACTGAAAATTTCACTCATTTCACTTAAATTTTAAGAAAGTTATGGGCTTTTGACTGTCCTCGATCACAGCTTTTGTCTTAAGTCAATGGAAAAGCAATAGGGAACAAGATGCTAATTTCCAAGTATGAAAATGGCCATAACTTTTTTTTAATACTGAAGATATGAAAGTGAATTGGGTGTCAAATTAAATTTCTTTTCGTGCTTTAAATTTCATGCATAAATTGCAGACTTGATTTTTTAAATCTCAAAATGTTGTAACATTGCTAGAATATATACCTGACTCTTGGAGGCCGTAAGTTAGGTTGTTAGCGAAGAAAGATAGACTTCGTTATCCCTCAGTACAGCAACATCAAGAACGATGTTGCTGTACTGAGGGATAGCAAAGTCTATCCCTCATTGCTAGCAGCTGATGGGAAGCGGCTGTAAAGTGGGAAGTGGCTGTGAAAGGACAGCGCTGCTGGGGGGGGGGGGGGAGGGAGAGTTCCTCTCACAGCGTGTGGGTAGTCTGGCCAGGGGTAAAGTTGCGGGGAGGGCAGGAGTATTGAGAATCAGGAGGGGGTCGGGGTTCATGCCAGCATCCAGCTCAAGAGCGGGTCAGCGGGCGATGGATAACAGGACAGTGGGCGGTGTAACTTACTCCATATGTCAAGGCGAGTAACCTCAATTGATCCCTTTTTCACGCTGCCACAGGAGTAAGCTCCACCGCCCGCTGTGATGTTATACATCACTCGCTGACCGACTCCGCTCTATGATCTTTGCTCTTGAGCTGGTCCCCTCACTGTTCAGACGGAGAGCACTGCCAGTGGTGAGCGGGCCGGCAGAAGGCGCTAAGATGGCAGTCGGTTTCGCTGTCCGGTGATGGCGGCCACTCGTAGCCACGCGAGCTGCTTCCCTCCCTGGCTACAATGCGATGGCTCCGCGCCCAGAGTGCCGCGGCAGTGATGAGTGAGTGGGTTACTGGCATGAACCCCGACCCCCTCCATCTCAACGCTCCTGCCCTCCCCGCAACTTTACCCCTGGCTAGATTCCCCACAAGCTGTGAAAGGAACTCTCCCCCCAATTGGTCCCTTGAACTAGTATAGTCATTCAATAAGATGACAACAGATTCAACTTGTCCCGGTGTGCTCCCGTTTTTCCCACAATCTTTCCACCTGCCGTCACCCTCCACCCCCCACCCATTCAGTAATTCAGAAAGAAGGAGATTTGGAAGCCTTGGGCAAATTGAATTGTTACTTTATTTATCTTTTTTTTTTCCAGAGAGGAGAACAATCTGTGCATGCGCAGTTTAAGATTTTTTAAAAGCCGACTGACTGTCATGTTACTCACGACACGTGCCTGAATATAACTCATTTATAATTATATATTTCTATGAAAATTGTTCCCATTTGGGCCCTGCACCTCCTAAGGCCGACCTTGCACGTGAGCTCTTTAAAAGAGGGGGGAGAAGGGGGAGAAGGGGGAGACGGGGTGGGGAGAAGGAGTGGAGACAACTAGAGATACACGACTTTGAAGCTTGCAGATATTAACATTACTGGTCGGCCTTGGTTCTGAAAATGACTGCTTACATTTTTTTTATCAATGAGCCATTGAAACTCACCATTCAGCACCGGCTACAACCTATGACAACCTACGACCTCCTGGCGACCCACTACCACTGCACCTATGGCACGATAATTCTCGCTAATCTCCATGACGGCTTCATTCTGGTCACCGCAAATTTTTCAAAAGTTGAAAAATTAACGGTGACCAGAATGAAGCCACAACTAGTTCTGAGAATGCGGGAACTACTCACAACCTTGAAGGCGACTCCCCGGCAACCACCCACGAACATGTGGCGACTGCTTAGTCTCCTGTAGTTGCCTAAAAAGTTGCCTAAGTGGGACAGGCCCATAAGGCAGCAATTCTACAGTTGCACCACCGGTATTGCCCCAACAACTTACTAACATACCAGACTCACTTTACAGCAGATAGTTAACATACCAATCTGCATGACTTTGGAAAGTGGAAAGAAACAGGAGGAGGCTCACATGGTCAATGAAGAGAGAACATGCAAACACCACACAGACAGCACTGTGGGTTGGGATTGAACCTAGAATTATGAGTAAGAGAGGTGCAGCATAAGGGAGATGTCCTCTCTCTGAAAGAACCCAGCAGCTCCTCAGACACACTCAGAGATAATAATGGGTGCTGATAGCAGTGGCAAGGAATCAAACCCTGTCCGCAAAACAATGTCACATAAAATTCAGACTGCATGCATTTAGAATCTCAGACTCAGGAGGTTAGTAAGTTTCTGACTGAAGCTTTGAATGCAAATTACCATTTCCATTCTGAGCCCCAGATATTGCTCAATTCACCACACACCATAACTCACCAATGTATAACCTTCATCATTCCAGACTCATATCTACATTCATATGCTTAACTTCACCCTAACACATTGAGTGCTATTCCCAGCCTCACTCAGACATTGTACACATTACTTGTTATTTAAGCAGTGCAGGCCCACCACATCACAAGCACTCCCTGGCTCCCAGTCAAGATAAAACAGGATGTCCGTTGGGGAATGTTGCCAACTGGCCTGCTGCAGTCTGCAGGAGTACGTGCTGAAGGATGCACTGAAGCTTGGTGCAGCCAACGCCAAGGTGTGGTGGGGAGGACCACAGTCTAAGGACCTTCCGCTGCCGGACATGGGGGGCAGGGTGCGGTGGAGACGCCCCTCAAAATAAGGGAAGGGATTCCACGCCAGTGGGCCACATGAGTGGCAAGGGTGGGGGAGAAATTTGTGAAATTTGAGCAATGTGTGTAAACAGTATTGAATGTTCGTATAGCCTCCGAAAACGTCGGATTAAATTTTTTGCACGGTTCATGTATTGTATATATTTATTACTTGAATAAAGTCAGTTTTGAAATTAAATAAATAAACGCATCAGCAGCTATTAAAAGAGGAAGAGCCACCGATACAGGAAACACCACTGGTCATCATTGGCATGATGCTAAACATGCTGCAGAATGCGGTGGCCAACAATGCAGCTTCGACTGTAGCAAAGCCAACTTCCAATGTCTGTATCAGCAGTAAATCAGCAGATCAAAAAGTGCAAGGATCATACCAAGGTAGGTTGGAAGAATTCATCTTAGCAGGGGCTACTTTCCCAATGCAGTGAAAAATGTTGACAAAGGCAATGGAGGGGAGGCTGGTCTGTGAGAAGGATTAAGTTTAATTTATAGCTCTTTGAGTCATAGTGTGGGGAAACGGGCCCTTCGACCCAACTTGCCTACACCGACCAACATGGCCCATCTATACTAGTCCCACTTGTCTGTCTTTGGCCTATATCCCTCTAAACCTGTCCTTTCCATATACCTGTCTAATTGCTTCATAAATGTTGCGATAGTCCCTGCCTCTACTACCTCCTCTGGCAGCTCGTTACATACACCCACCATCCTTTGTGTGAAAATGTTACCCCTCAGATTCCTATTAAAGATCTTTCAAGCTTCAGTTGCCATACCAAGCTATGATGCATCTTCTGTGATTGACTGCAGAATTTGTAATGGAAAGAATCACACTTTTGTGAACTCTTGCTATGCTTAAGCACCCGAGTGATCTGCTCCAACAGGTTTTGTGTGGCTCCGTCACTTTACTTGTATTCGAGCTGCACACATGCACAGTTCATTCAGCTGCCGCCCTTTGGTTTGTTGTGGTGACACACCTGCATCTGGTACAATGGACAACAGCAGAATGTAGAGATCATGAGAGCAGCCATGCGCTTCCCACATGTTTCAGTGCCTTTGATTGTGCATCATCTGAGCAATGGGAGTGTGGGGAATGCCCTCCAGTTCTACTTACACAGGGGTGCATGGCAGGATTTACCCTCAACACAACAAAATCTGGGCTACTGGTCTCTGGTATAAAGGAATGAAAAAGCTTTGAACACACACGTTAGAGAAACATGGAACTGCAGATGCTGATTTAAAACAACAACTAAAAATACAATCTGCTGGAGTAACTCAGCAGGTCAGGCAGCCTGCCTGGAAAACACATATGGGTGATGCTTTGGGTCAGGACCCCTCCTGAATGTGAAGAATGGTCCAGACTCGAAATGTCACTGATCCATGTTCTCCAGAGATGCTGCCTGACACGCTCGCTTACTCTCACACTTTGTACCTTTTTTTTAGAGTTTACTTTCATTCCACATTGTGCGGAAAATAGGTTGAAAAATTCAATAACATAGTGGGATAGTCATATTTTCTCCGGACGTTTACCTAATTTTAAGAGAGATATGTGCCAAGGCCATAATTTCAAACAATCTATTACTTGAGACACCAGGTAACCTGGAAGTGACCAAGCGTATAAAGGTTATTTGTCATGTACTTCAACAGCTTCTAGCAATATGGTCCTTGTTTCATTATCTCTTACAGGTCCAACTATCTCACACCTTGTTCCTTGTTGAGATTAAGGAGAGGTGATCTCATATGTTCATTTTTTGTCGCCGTGTTATAGAAAAGATGCTGTCAAGCTGGAAAGAGTGCAGAGAAGATTCACGAGGTGTGTTACCAGGACTCGAGGGCTTGAGTTATAGGGAGAGATTGAGCAGGCTAAAACTTTATTCGTTGGAGCACAGGAGGATTATGGGTGATCTTATAGAGGTATACAAATTCATGAGAGGAATAGATCGGGTAGATGCACAGAGACTTTAGCCCAGAGTAGGGGAATCGAGAACCAGAGGACATAGGTTTAAGGCGAGGGAGGAAAGATTTACTAGGAACCTGAGGGGTTAACTTTTTTACACAAAGGGTGGTGAGTGTATGGAATGAGCTGCCAGAGGAAGTAGTTGAGGCAGGTACAATTGCAAAGTTAAAGATGCATTTAGACAGGTACATGGACAGCAGGCACGTGCCGTCAGGGTAGGCAAGGTAGGCACTGCCTACCCTGACTAAAATTATAACATAGTAATTACTAAATATAAATAATAAAGGCATGGGAGAATTATGCCTATCTAAGAGATCGATCTCTTAGGTAGGCATAATTATCCGTGGCTTTCATCAGCAGCGCTTGTAACACGGGAAGGTCTGTGCAGCCCACGTGCCGTCAGCGCTGCCTGAAGCCATGAATTTCAAGCGGGGCTGAAGGCAGCAGAAATTCTGCCTTAGCAGCACTGCGCAGGCGCAGCAGCCTACTGCGCTTGTGCAGTGCTAGTTTCTTGGCGAGGTTTTTAAATATGGATTGGCATTATTTTAAGTGTATCTTAGGAAACAGGGAGAGAAGGAAAATGTGGTAAGTACATTTTGTGTTTATGTTTTTAAATACCGTACTTCCCGGGGTGTCGGGGTGGGGGGAGAGCTCCTTTCATACCATTTGGGGAGTCTGGCCCGGGGTAAAGTTGCGTGGAGGGCACGAATGTTGTGAAGGAGGGGATCGGGATAATGCCACTTGCGACACTCCTTGCACGGAGGCGTGCAAAACCTCTCTCCTTCCGCTCGCTGGCCTCACTCAAGTCCAGCAAATCCTTAAATTCCAACAGCGCGATTGAGGTTACTCGGCTGTGGGAATTTAAGGATTTGCAGGAAGCCGCTGACATGAGCGAGCGGCAGGTGAGAGTTGTTCAGACGGAGAGCACTGCCAGAGGTAAGCGGGCCGGCAGAAGGCGCTGAAGTAGCGGACAGTTTGACTGCCGGGTCCCGGCGGCCGCTCGCAGCTACACGAGCTGTTTCTATCCCCGACTACAATGCGGTGGCTCCACTCCTGGAAGGCCGCAGCAGCGGTGAGTGAGTTACTGGCATTATCCCCGACCCCCTCATTCTCAACAGTCCTGCTCTCCCCAAAACTTTACCCCAGGCACAGACTCCCCATACACTGTGAAAGGAACTGTCCCCCCAATTGGTCCCTTGAACAAATGTTGTCATTCAATAAGATGACAACTGATTCAACTTTTCCCTGTGTGCTCCCGTTTTTCCCACGATCTCTCCACCTGCCATCACCCGTCCCCACCCCCCCCCCCCCCCCCCCCTTCAGTAATTCAGAATAAAGGAGACGAGGAAGCCTTGGGCAAATTGTTACTGTTTTTATTTTTACGGAGAGAACAATCTGCGCATGCGCGTTTTTTTATTTTTACCCGACTGAGTGCCTACCCGGAGTAATTAATCATGGCACATGCCTGATGGACAGGATAGGTTTAGAGGGTTATGGGCCAAATGCGGGCAGGTGGGACTAGTGTAGATGGGCATGATGATCAGCCTGGGCAAATTAGGCTGTAGGACCTGTTTCCATGCTGTAGAAAATATATATTTCCAAGAAGGACATAGAAAAGTGCAACACAAGAACAGGCTCTTAGCCCACAATGCCTGCACAGAACGTGATGCCAAGATAATCTAATCTCAGCTCCCTACACATGATCCATATTCCTCCATTTCCTACATATCCATGTGCCTATCATAAAGCCTTCTGGCATCGTGTTCCAGGCACCCACTTCTCGCTGAGTTAAAAACTTGCCTGCATTTTCAGAAGAACATTGGTACACACATTGGGAAGGCAAGCAAATCCCAATCATCTCGGTTCCAGACAATTAATCTTTGAAGAAAACAAATTTATTAAAAATATTGATTCTTTGCAGACACATTAACCTTGAAGCAAAGTCTGTCTTGTCAACCAGTACCAAAATGTGAGAAAAATATTATGCTTCCTTAACATTAGAATGGGGAAGTGATTCAACAGCAGACTGTGGGAGTAATGGCATTTAACCTGTAGTTCCAAACCATAAACCAATTTTAAAAGTGTCAGGATCACAACCTAAAGCTGCATTGTCATTCACTTCTACGCACTCTGAAGGTCCCATCTATTATTTTAGTTTGTTCCTTTCAATCTTCTCTTTAGTTTTAGTTTAGTTTATAGATACAGCGCAGAAACAGGCTCTGCATCCAACTGAATCCATGCTGACCAGTGATTCCCGTACACCAGCACTATGCTACAAACTAGGGACAATTCACAATATTTATCAAAGCCAATTAACCTACAAAAACCTGTACGTCTTTGGAGTGTGGGAGGAAAGCCACACGTTCATGTGGAGAACCTACAAACTCCATACAGGCAGCACCCATGAATAGAATTGAATGCGGATATCTGGCGCCGTAATTCCAGACCTTTTTTACTCGTGGACATTTTTCAACAGGCTAGAAAAACGCCCCGACCTACTTGATGCCACGAGTACCTACGATTAGCATCACGACCTACCTACGGCCTACCTGCGACCTACCTACGACCGTGTGATGACCATGCTGCGAGTATGAGTCAAGGGCAAACTCGGGAGAGGTCGTGAATTAGGTCATGAAAGTGGGACAGGCCTATAAGGCAACAACTCTACTGCTGCACCACCGTGCTGCCCAGTTTTCTTTTTGTTTAATAATTTTGCTTTCAACGTACTGACTTTAAATTTTGTTTATTTAGTTTACCTTAGAGATACAGCGCGGAAACAGGCCCTTCAGCCCACCGAGTCCACACTGACCAGTAATCCCCGCAGTTCCTACACACACTAGGGACCATTTACATTTAAACCAAGCCAATTAACCTACAAACCTGTACATCTTTGGAGTGAGGAACGAAACTGAAGATCTCAGAAAACCCACGCAGGTCACGGGGAGAATGTACAAACTCCATACAGACAAGCAGCAATAGTCAGGATAGAAATTGGGTCTCAGGCGCTATAAGGCAGTAGCTCTACTGCTGCACCACTGTGCCGCCTTTTAGGTGCATGATGCTACAGGAAAAAAAAATCATTGCTTTGCTGTCCTATTAGCATTTATGAGATGTTAGATTTTCATGACAATCCAATACTTCTGTGGTCACTGTTGATGTTGCTAGCATTGTATTCCATGTTTGACTGCAGTGCATTTAAATTTCCAAGAAGCATTCAGTAAGGATCCACTTTGAAGATTACTGCAGAGGATGATATTTCTTCATATTCAGTGTGGCATATTAGCATGCATAGATGAATGGTGAACTAACAGAAACTAGAAGAGAAGCTAGATTTTCATGATTACTTAGAATATAGGTTAATGCTGGTGCATAGTGTAATCCCATTCCCCCACTTATTTTGCCACAGGGATCTGTGCTGGGACTTCTGTTGTTTAAGATATATAGAAACATAGAAACATAGAACATAGAAAATAGGTGCAGGAGTAGGCTGATCATCCAACTCAGTATCCCTTACCTGCCTTCTCTCCATACCCCCTGATCCCTTTAGCCACAATGACCACATCTAACTCCTTCTTAAATGTAGCCAACGAACTGGCCTCAACTACCTTCTGTGGCAGAGAATTCCAGAGACTCACCACTCTCTGTGTGAAAAATGTTTTTCTCATCACGGTCCTAAAAGATTCCCCCCTTATCATTAAACTGTCCTGGATTTCCCCAACATCGGGAACAATCTTCCTACATCTAGCCTGTCCAACCCTTAAGGATTTTGTAAGTTTCTATAAGAGCCCCCCTCAATCTTCTAAATTCTAGCAAGTACAAGCCGAGTCTATCCAGTCTTACTTCATATGAAAGTCCTGACATCCCAAGAATCAGTCTGGCGAACCTTCTCTGTACTCCCTCTATCGCAATAATGTCTTTCCTCAGATTTGGAGACCAAAACTGTATGCAATACTCTAGGTGTGGTCTCACCAAGACTCTGTACAACTGCAGTAGAACCTCCCTACTCCTATACTCAAATCCTTTTGCTATGAATGCTAACATACTATTCGCTTTACTCACTGCCTGCTACACCTGCATGCCTACTTTCAATGACTGGTGTACCATGACACCCAGGTCTTGTTGCATCTCCCCTTTTCATAATCGGCCACCATTCAAATAATAGTCTACTTTTCTGTTTTTGCCACCAAAGTGGATAACCTCACATTTATCCACATTATACTGCATCTGCCATGCATTTGCCCACTCACCCAGCGTATCCAAGTCACCTTGCAGCCTCCTAGCATCCTCCTCACAGCTAACACTGCCCCCCAGCTTCGTGTCATCCGCAAACTTCGAGATGTTGCATTCAATTCCCTCGTCCAAATTTTTAATATATATTGTAAATAGCTGGGGTCCCAGCACTGAGTCTTGCGGCACCCCACTAGTCACTGCCTGCCATCCTGAAAAGGACCCGTTCACTCCTACTCTTTGCTTCCTGTCTGCTAGCCAGTTCTCTATCCACATCAATACTGAAACGCCAATGCCGTGTGCTTTAAGTTTGTATACTAATCTTTTGTGTGGGACCTTGTCGAAAGCCTTCTGAAAGTCCAGATATAACACATCCACTGCTTCTCCCTTATCGACTCTACTAATTACATCCTCGAAAAATTCTATCAGATTTGTCAGACATGATTTACCTTTCATAAATCCATGCTGACTTTGTCCAATGATTTCACCACTTTCCAAATGCGCTGCTATCCCATCTTTAATAACTGACTCTAGCAGTTTCCCCACAACCGATGTTAGACTAACTGGTCTGTAATTCTCCGTTTTCTCTCTCTCTCCCTTTTTTAAAAAGTGGGGTTACATTAGCTACCCTCCAATCCTCAGGAACTATTCCAGAACCTAAAGAGTTTTGAAAAATTATCACTAAGGCATCCACTATTTCTGGAGCTACTTCTTTATGTACCCTGGGATGCAGCATATCTGGCCTGGGGATTTATCGGCCTTTAATCCATTCAATTTACCTAACACCTCCCGGCTAACCTGGATTTCACTCAGTTCCTCCACCTTTTTTGACCCCCGGTCCCCTGCTATTTCCGGCAGATTATTTATGTCTTCCTTAGTGAAGACAGAACCAAAGTAGTTATTCAATTGGTCTGCCATGTCCTTGTTCCCTATGATCAATTCACCTGTTTCTGACTGCAAGGGACCTACATTTGTTTTAACTAATCTTTTTCTCTTCACATACCGATAAAAACTTTTGCAGTCAGTTTTTATGTGCCCTGCCAGTTTTCTTTCATAATCGATTTTCCCTTTCCTAATTAAGCTCTCTGTCCTCCTCTGTTGGGCACTGAATTTCTCCCAGTCCTCTGGTAAGCTTCTTTCTCTGGCTAAATTGTACGCTTCATCCTTTGCTTTGTTACTATCCCTGATTTCCTTTGTTATCCACGAATGCACTACCTTGCCTGATTTATTCTTATGCCATACTGGGATACAATTGTTGTAGTTCATCCATGCAGTCTTTAAATGCCTTCCATTGCATATCCACCGTCAACCCTTCAAGAATCAATTGCCAGTCTATCTTGGCCAATTCACGTCTCATACCCTCAAAGTCAACTTTCTTTAAGTCCAGGGCCCGTGTTTCTGAATTAACAATGTCACTCTCCATCCTAATAAAGAACAACCATATTATGGTCACTCTTGCCCAAGGGGCCACGCACAACAAGGCTGCTAACTAACCCTTCCTCATTACTCAATACCCAGTCTAGAATAGCCTGCTCTCTCGTTGGTTCCTCTAGATGTTGGTTTAGAAAACTATCCCGCATACATTGCAAGAAATCCTCTTCCTCAGCACCCCTGCCAATTTGATTCACCCAATCTATATGTAGATTGAAGTCACCCATTATGACGGTTTTACCTTTGTTGCACGCATTTCTAATTTCCTGTATGATGCCATCCCCAACTCCACTACTACTGTTAGGTGGCCTGTACACAACACCCACTAGCGTTTTCTGCCCCTTAATGTTTTGCAGCTCTACCCATATCGATTCCACATTCTCCAAGCTAATGTCCTTCCTTTCTATTGCGTTAATCTCCTCTCTAACCAGCAACGCTACCCCACCTCCTTTTCATTTCTGTCTATCCCTCCTGAATATTGAATATCCCTGGATGTTCAGCTCCCAGCCTTGGTCACCCTGGAGCCATGTCTCCGTGATCCCAACTATATCATAATCATTAATAGCTATCTGCACATTCAACATGTGGGTGGGCACGACTCATGTTGCAGTGGCCCCTACAGCCTGTCTGTCTTTTTTTTTGTCTAATTAATTGTAGTTGTTCGTGTTTTTTTTGTATTGTCTCTAATTGCGTATATGTGGGGGGGGGGGGGGGGAGGGGGAAATCTCTTCCCTGCACGGGAGAACCGACCTTTTCCCTGTCGGGTCTCCGTTGTCGTTGGCGCCTAGCACCGTGGAGTGGCCTCCGACCGGGACGACCTGGGGGCTCCAGTCGCTGAGCCTGTGGAGCTGCAGACTTACCATCGTGGGGCTGGCTGGCCTCAGAGCGTGGGGAGCGGTGGTGGCTCGCTCCAGATCCAGCTGCCGCTGCAGACCGGTGGACTGTCGGGATATCGGGAGCTCGCGGGTCCTGGTGGGAAACTGCTCTCCGGAGCTCCCGCAACACAGCTTCTCCAGCCCGTGTCGCGGGGTTGGAGCGACCCAGAGCGGGGCCGTACATCGCCTGGCGCGGTTTTAATTCCAGCGGGACATTCCAGCGCCCGCCGGGGGCTCCAACATTGTGACTTTGGGCCTAGAGCCGGGCCGTACATCGCCCGGTGTGGCCTCAATTGCCATGGGAGTTAACACCGCCTGACTGGGGCTTCGACCTCGGGAGAGAATTAGTGTGGGGGAGAGAGAAGACTTTGCCTTCCAACACAGTGAGGAGGAGATTCTCTGTGATGGATGTTTGTGTGAATTGAATTGTTGTGTGTTTTTTTTTAAATGAATTGTTCTGTTTGTATGGCTTGTAGAAACGGAGTTTCGTTCGAGCCTCTCTGAGGTTCGAATGACAAGTAATAAAATCAAATCAAACTCATCCACCTTATTATGAATGCTCCTCGCATTGAGACACAAAGCCTTCAGGCTTGTTTTTACAACGCTCTTACCCCTTATACAATTATGTTGAAAGGTGGCCCTTTTTGACTTTTGCCCTGGATTTGTCTGCCTGCCACTTTTCACCTTGCTACCTATTGCTTCTATTCTCATTTTACACCCCTCTGTCTCTCTGCTCACACATTTAAGAAACCCACCACCTCTTATTCTCTGTTTATTATTTTTTTCTTCTTTCACTCCTACGTGTTGCGTCTGACTGCTTCCCTTCTCTGCCTCCTGCTTCACACATGGTCTACTTGCTTTCTCTCTTTGAATCCCTCCCCCCATATACATCCCATATACACATATATCTTATCTTAGAACTATTAAAAGTGTGTGTGCATGTGTGTGTGTGTGTGTGTGTGTGTGCGTGTGCGTGTGCGTGTGCGTGTGTGTGTGTGTGTGTGTGATCATACTGCACGAAAAACGACGCTCTGACCGTAATTCATTTTACATATTCCAGTAGTTTTATCCCGTGAAGTCAAAAATCGGCTTACCTGAAACTTTCAAGCTTTATTTCTTGAGTTATTTATGTAAATGTTCACAAATCTGAAAGTAAACGAGCTGATGACGTCACAATCGGTCTGCTCGTGCTCCCCACTGCGCACTGTTTACCACGCGCCACCTGCTGTGCAGTTTTCCACGCGCTGCTAGTTACGTCACCCCTCGGCCATCCGCCCCGCCCGTAGCCCAACTGTCAACCCCCAACCCCCACTCCCGGGCTCTGGATTGAAGCCGCTGAACGTGCAGTAATTTGGTTGACGCGCGCACTGCTGCCCGCAATCCCTGCTCTCTCCCTGCACTCCCCGCTTGCTTTTCGCGGCCCGCTCTTCCTCCCCCACAGCCTCTCCCCCCACCCCCAGCCTCTCCCTCCACCCTGGCCGCTCTCTCCCCCCGGCCACTCTGTCCCCCCGGCCTCTCTTTCACCACCCCCCGGGCCTCTCTCCCTCCCCTCCCTTCCCTCTCCCTCCCACCCTCCTCTCTTTTCCCCCTCTTCCTTCTCCCCCTCCTCTCTCTCCCCCTCCTCTTTCTCCCCCTCCTCTCTCTCCCCCTCCTCTTTCTCCCCCTCCTCTCTCTCCCCCTCCTCTCTTTTCCCCCTGCTCTTTCTCCCCCCTCCTCTCTCTACCTCCCTCCTCTCTCTCCCCCTCTCCTCTTTCCCCAGACTTTCCCTTCCTCCCCTGGCATCCATCTTCCTCCCCCTGTGATATCTTGAGCTCAGACACAGAATAACAAGTTAATTCACTGCTGACCGGAACCTCACTGCACCGCTGCACTGTGATTTAATCAATCATTTACAATCCTCCAATCACAAGTGGCGCTATCACAAATAATCATATAACATATAACAATTACAGCACGGAAACAGGCCATCTCGGCCCTTCAAGTCCGTGCCGAACAACTTTTTTCCCTTAGTCCCACCTGCCTGCACTCATACCATAACCCACCATAACCCTCCATACCCCTCTCATCCATATGCCTATCCAATTTATTTTTAAATGATACCAACGAACCTGCCGCCACCACTTCCACTGGAAGCTCATTCCACACCGCTACCACTCTCTCAGTAAAGAAGTTCCCCCTCATGTTACCCCTAAACCTCTGTCCCTTAATTCTAAAGTCATGTCCTCTTGTTTGAATCTTCCCTATTCTCAAAGGGAAAAGCTTGTCCACATCAACTCTGTCTATCCCTCTCATCATTTTAAAGACCTCTATCAAGTCCCCCCTTAACCTTCTGCGCTCCAGAGAATAAAGACCTAACTTATTCAACCTATCTCTGTAACTTAGCTGTTGAAACCCAGGCAACATTCTAGTAAATCTCCTCTGTACCCTCTCTATTTTGTTGACATCCTTCCTATAATTGGGCGACCAAAATTGTACACCATACTCCAGATTTGGTCTCACCAATGCCTTGTACAATTTTAACATTACATCCCAGCTTCTATACTCAATGCTCTGATTTATAAAGGCTAGCATACCAAAAGCTTTCTTTACCGCACTATCTATATGAGATTCCACCTTCAAGGAACTATGCACGGTTATTCCCAGATCCCTCTGTTCAACTGTATTCTTCAATTCCCTACCGTTTACCATGTACGTCCTATTTTGATTTGTCCTGCCAAGGTGTAGCACCTCACATTTATCAGCATTAAACTCCATCTGCCATCTTTCAGCCCATTTTTCCAAATGGCCTAAATCACTCTGTAGACTTTGGAAATCCTCTTCATTATCCACAACACCCCCTATCTTGGTATCATCTGCATACTTACTAATCCAATTTACCACCCCTTCATCCAGATCATTGATGTACATGACAAACAACAAAGGACCCAACACAGATCCCTGAGGCACCCCACTAGTCACCTGCCTCCAACCCGACAAACAGCCATCCACCATTACCCTCTGGCTTCTCCCATTCAGCCACTGTTGAATCCATCTTGCTATTCCTGCATTTATACCCAACAGTTGAACCTTCTTAACCAACCTTCCATGAGGAACCTTGTCAAAGGCCTTACTGAAGTCCATGTAGACAACATCCACTGCTTTACCCTCGTCAATTTCCCTAGTAACCTCTTCAAAAAAATTCAAGAAGATTAGTCAAACATGACCTTCCAGGCATAAATCCATGTTGACTGTTCCTAATTAGACCCTCTTTATCCAGATACTTATATATATTATCTCTAAGTATCTTTTCCATTAATTTGCCCACCACTGAAGTCAAACTAACCGGTCTATAATTGCTAGGTTTACTTTTAGAACCCTTTTTAAACAATGGAACAACATGTGCAGTACGCCAATCCTCGGGGACTATTCCCGTTTCTAATGACATTTGAAATATTTCTGTCATAGCCCTGGCTATTTCTACACTAACTTCCCTCAATGTCCTCGGGAATATCCTGTCAGGACCTGGAGACTTATCCACTTTTATATTTTTCAAAAGTGCCACCTTAATGAAAAGGTTATCGCCTTGTTGACATTTTTGAATATAATACAAACAGTATGAATTTATTACAATCTTTATGATAGTTTACTTTTATAGAGCAATATAATGAGGGCATCAGCCATATATGTTGCATATACAATGAGATGTGCATTTTAGGCAATAATCTTCACAAATTATACCTAACCACTGGGCTTCTCCTTCTTTCTGGATATCATCCCTGACCAAACATTTCTGACTGTTTAGAACCACTTGGACACATTTTTGATTGAGTCAAGTCTTCCTTTTGACCCTACAATCAAAGGTTCCAGCCCATCAGTCAATTTTGTTGGACTGTCACCACACTTCAACTTCCATTTTCTGGCTGGTTCAAACTCTCACCATCTTGTGTACTTTCCTGTACCATTTCTGGTTCACCCATAGGTACCTGTACATGAATGGTAACCAAATTATCTGACTCGTCTAATTGATCTGGTTGCATACCTGTCTGTGCTTGCATCGGCATGACATGGTCAATGTGTACTTTTCTCACCTTTCCACTTCCCAACATCTTGACCAAGTATGTCCGTGGTCCGCACTTTCTCACTACTCTTCCAGGTAACCACTTTATCCACTTGTGATGATGATTTTTCACCTTTACCTTCTGATTCAACGCAACACTCCTTTCCCTTACTCTACTCTGTCATGATATGCTTTTTGTTTCTCCTGTTTCTCTTCTACTGTTTAAGCCAAATTTGGTTTCAACAGTGATAACCTTGTTCTGGATTTTCTCTTCAAGAACAGTTCAGCTGGTGTTTGACCAGTAGTGGTGTGAGGTGTGTGTCGATATGTAATCAGAAAGTTAGCCAGTTTGTGAAACAGAGCCAACTGTCTTTTCTTTGGATTTGGATCCAGCAGTTGTTTGTCTAATATATGCTTCACAATTTGCACTGTGCATTCTGCTGCACCATTTGAAGCAGGGTTGTATTGGGCTACTCTAGTGTGTTTTACACCAATCCATTTCATGAATTGTGCAAACTCTTGTGAACAGAATTGTGATCTGTTATCAGACACAATTTCCTCTGGAAATCCATAAGACACAAATAATCCTCACAAAATGTCTATAGTTTTGCTGCATGTCGTTTTGTTCATCGGAAACACCTCAACCCACTTGAAGTGACTATAGATCACGATGAACAATTGTTGTCCATCTAACTCTGCAAAGTCAACGTGTAATCTTTGCCGCACTCTAGCCGGCCATTTCCATGGCTGTAGCGCAGGCACGTGCCGTGAGTAATTACTCAGGGTAGGCACTCAGTCCGCTTTAAAAAAAAATTAAACCGCGCATGCGCAGATTGTTCTCTCCTTTAAATAAATAAATAAATAAAGACAGTGACATTTCAATTTGCCCAAGGCTTCCTAGTCCTAGACCAATTGGGGGAACAGTTCCTTTCACAGCGTGTGTAGAGTCTGTGCCAGGGGTAAAGTTGTGGGGAGGGCACGAATGTTGAGAAGGAGGGTGTCGGGGATACTGCCAGTAACTCACTCACTCACCGCTACCGCAGCTCTCCGGGCGCGAAGCCACACACTGTAGCTGGGGATAGAAGCAGCTCGGGTAGCTACGAGCGGCCACCGGGACCCTGCAGCAGAACTGGTCACCAGTTCAGCGCCTTCTGCCGGCCGGCTCACCTTTGGCAGTGCTCGCCGTCGGAACACCTGTCACCTGCCGTTCGCCGACTTCGCTCATTTCAGCGGCTTCTTACAAATCCTTAAATTCCCACAGCCGAGTAACCTCAATCGCGCTGTCGGAATTTAAGGACATGAGTGAGGTCAGCGAGCGGCAGGAAAGAGGTTTTTAGACGGAGAGTTGCCAGAGGTGAGCGGGGACCGGCATAAGGAGCTAAGGTGGCGGCTGGTTCTGCTGTCCGGCCACCTGAGCTACTTCTCTCCCCCCCACCCCCCCCCCCCCCCCGGCCTCAGAGCGGTGGCATTGCATGCCCCCGTGCAAGGAACGTTGCAAGTGGCTGCTCCCGACCCCTCATTCATAACATTCGTGCCCTCCCCGCAACTTTACCCTGGGCCAGACTCCCCAAATGCTGTGAAAGGAGCTCTCCCCCCACCCCCACACCCCGGGAAATACAGTATTTAACAACATAAACACAAAATGTACTTACCACATTATTGGTACATGACAAACCATAGTTGAAAACCCCGCCAAGAAACTTGCACTGCGCATGTGCAGTAGACTGATGCGCATGCGCAGTACAGCAAAGGCAGAATTTCTGTTGCCTTCAGCCCCGCTTGAAACTGACGGCTTCAGGCAGCGTTGACAGCACGTGGGCTGCACAGAGCTTCCCATGATACAAGCGCTGCGGATGAAAGGCACAGAGAATTATGCCTACCTAAGAGATCGGTCTCTTACATAGGCATAATTCTCCCATGCCTTTATTATTTATATTTAGTTATTACTATGTTATAATTTTAGTCAGGGTAGGCAGTGCCTACCTTGCCTACCCTGACGGCACGTGCCTGCTGTAGCGGTACTGTTGGTGGATTATTTCCAACTGCTTGACATGTGCTACACTCTTTCACAATTGGTTCTATGTCCTTATCTAGACCATAGATAGCTTCTAGCTAGGCTCTTTGTTGGACACATTCCCAAATGCTGATTAAGAAGATCTCCTAGCAATTTTACTCCATATTTTTCATTGATTACAACCCTCGCTCCCCACATGACGCAGTCTTGGTCTACTGAGAGCTCCTTCCTACGTACATAGAATGGTTTCTGTTTTGCCTCTGAATCCAGCAATTTGTTTGGACATCCATTTGTAACATATTCCTGCACTCTTGACAAAAGTCAGTGCGAGTAGCCATCCGAATGTCTCCTGAAGTGATTGGTAACTCGTCTACATGAGAGAAATAAAACAAGTCCTGTCTGTTTGGGGAAACCTCTGATTCCAAAGGTAATCTAGACATGGCATCAGCATTGCTGTGCTCTGCTGCCTAATGATACTGAATATCATACTGCTGTGCAGGCAATATCAATGCCCATCTTTGCATTCTGGCTGCTGCTAGACTTGGTATGTGTGATTTTGGATTTAGGATCACTGTCAACAGCTGGTGATCTGTCTCGATTACAAACCTTCTACTATATAAGCATTTGTGAAACCTCCTAACACCAAAAATCAATTCAAGAGCCTCTCGCTCTATTTGCGCATAATTTCTCTCACTGGCATTGAGTGTCCTTGATGCAAATGCTATTGGCCTCTCCTCTCCATTATTTAGCACCTGAGAGATCACAGCACCAACACAGTATGGTGAAGCATCACATGCTAACGTCATTGGCTTATTTACATCATAATGAACAAGCATTGTACTCTCTGCCAAATGAGCTTTACATGACTTGAAAGCTTGATCACATTCACGTGTCCACTTCCATGGTACATCTTTTCTCAAAAGCTCGTTTAAGGGATGTAAACAGGTGGACAGATTTGGCACAAACTTCCCATAATAATGCACTAATCCTAAAAAGGATCGGATCTCAGATATGTTTCTGGAAGTGGACGCATTCTTGATCGCAACAACTTTACCCTTGGTGGGGTGTAGGCCATCCTTGTCTATCTTATGACCCAAGTACTCTACCCAGTTCTGAAAGACCCCACACTTCTGTGCCTTCACTCTTACACTATGTGTTTCAAGTCGTTTGAGTACCACTTCCAACCTTTCATCATGTGTCTGCCTGTCAGGGACTGAGATGAGGATGTGATCCAAATAACATACCACACCTTCAAATCCCTCGAGAATTTGTGTCATCACCCCTTGAAAAATCCCTGGGGCTGATGATATGCCAAATGGGAGCCCATTGAACTGAAACAATCCCAAATGCGTGGTGATAGTCAGCTTGGATTTAGATTCATCATCTACACCTAACTGCAAATAGGCATTAGTCAAGTTCATTTTTGTGAAGACTTGGCCGCCTGTGAGGGTGCTAAACAAATCCTCTGCCGTTGGTTGGGTATCTGGTATGCTACCTTCAAGTACCTGGTTTGCGCTTACCTTATAATCCATCAACGTCTAACAATGGGCAACACCCATTGTACAACTACAATGGGTGTTGCCCATTCACTATTTTCTACCTTACTGATAATGTTTTCAGTTTCAAGTCTTTCCAGTTCTTTCTCAACCTTGTGGTCTGTGGTTTGCAATGCACTGATGTTACATCCTGCTTCACGCGCACTTTCGCCTTGTACCCCTTGATTGGTACAAAGCGAACGTGCGCCTTGATTGGCTCTCCCTGGTTGCTGAACACTTTCGGATATTGCTTGATTACGTCCTCCGGACACTTGAATTCTTTGCGAACAAGGAATATCTCCTTCCAGTTTAGCTTCAAGATCTGCAACCAATTCCGACCTAGCAACGCAGGCTTATCTCCCTTTACAACCACGAGAGGAAACTCTGCCTGTTGCTCCTTATATCTAACTGGTACATGTACGCATCCTAACACTGGAATCTTCTCTCCAGAGTAACTACGTAGCTCGATTCGCTTTGCTTCCAAAGGTATTTGACTCACCTTCCCCCGATACACAAATTCTGGAATCATGCTCACAGGTGTCAACTATGTCAACTTCCATGCTAACATGAGTTCCATCCAACAGGACTTGCACAGACACATTCTTTGTCTTCCGGTTCGCTAGCTCATTGCTGCAGATGGTACATATGTCGAGAAGCTCTTCCTCTGCCTGCAGGTGATCCACGGAATGCAGCTTACTTGTTGATGAACCTTTTTTCTGCTTAGCCTTGAGACAAGCCTTCGCTAGATGTCCCATCTTGTGACACAAGTAACACTCCACCTTGAAGAATGGACAAGACTGTGCTAGATGTGAGCCCAAACAGCGATTGCATGACTTTGCAGTAGTTTTGCTATCCTTCCATGGATAACGATTCTCTGATGTATTTCTCGACTTATCCATCTTTGGTTTGCTAGACTGCAGCTTGTTCAAATCTTCCGCCATTGTCTAGAAGTTGTCCTGACTTCTCTAGAACCCCTCTCTGCCATATCCATTGACAAAGCAGCTGTTACAAGCTGTTTCAAAGGTCACGTCATACACCGTCATCAGCTTACTTCGGATCCGCTCACTTCTCAGTCCACACACAAAACGGTCATTTAATGCCCAGCCTTGGAAATTTCCAAAATAAATTGATAACCTCTTGAGTGCCACAATAAAATGACTAATGTCCTCCTCTGGAAGCTGGCATCTCGTTCCAAATCTATCTCTAAGGGCTTAGGGTTATAGTGTTCTGTTAACTTCTTCAGAATATCTGTCAAGGACATGTCATTTGGTTTGGCTGGAGCTAACAAATAATGTATCATAAACATCGGGGCCCATTTTAGTGAGACGAGTTGCTCTTTTCCTGGCTTCTTCCGATGGCGGAGCACCATCACCAGTGACGACTGCGGAGGCCTCAATAGACCCGACTATGGGTGGACAAGGCGATGGGGACTGGACTTTGTGCCTTCCCTCACAGTGGAAACCATGTGGGGTGATGTTTTTATGTTTAATGTTAAATTTTTTTATAATGTTATGTTGTATTCTTATTAATGTGCTGCAATGGCAACTTGAATTTCACTACACCAATTGGTGTATGTGACAATAAATGAACCTTTGAACCTTTGAATAGCTTCATTTGAACGTCTTGATTCTGCATCAGAAGCTTCTACTTCAGTGATGTTATTTGCAGCAAAAAACATCTCTAAATGTTCGATGTATGCACTGAATGTTTCGCAACTTTGCTGGAACTCACCCAATCTTCCGATATATCCACTGGGCACTGCCATTTTAGATTTTTAACAGCCTCACAGCATTCAAATTTTGTGACCAGATTTTCAGCTTTCTCTGACACCAAAAGTTATACAACCTTCTCGTGCCTCAGCAGAATTCCTTATCTCCCCAAACAATTAAAGCATGGCGACGAGCCCATCCTCGTCGTCATTTTGTGATATCTTGAGCTCAGACACAGAATAACAAGTTAACTCACTGCTGACCGGAACATCACTGCACAGCTGCACTGTGGTTTATTCAATCATTTACAATCCTCCAACCACAAGTGGCGCTGTTACATCCCCACCCTGCCCCTCCTCTTTCCTCCACCCCTCTCTCCCCCCCACTTTCCCCCGCACGTTGAGGGGACGGGACCCAACGGGTCCCCCCTTGGTCTAGTATATATATAATAAAACAACTTGGATATAAAAATAGATGGGTTTGTTCGTAAACTTGCAGATGACACCAAAATTGTTGGGTTGGCAGACTGTGAGGAGGGCTGTCCATGTATACATAGTATAGAACATAGAACAGTGCAGCACAGGAATAGGCTACAACAATACAGCCCTTCATTTCACAAGTTTTGTGCTGAACATGATGCAAAGTTAAACATATCTAATCTGCCTGTACATTATCCATATCACTCTATTCCCTGTACTTCATGTGCCTATCTAGCCCCCACCACTCTCTGTGTAAAACACTTGCACTGCATATCTCAAATAAACTTCCCCCCTCTTTCTTTTTTACTGCACCCTCTAATGTTAGACATTTCCATCCTGGGAAAAAAAGGTTCTGACTGTTTATCAAGTATAGAAAACGATAGATGAAGTTTAAACCAAGCAAGAGTGAGTTGTTACATGTTGAAAGGTCAACATCAAGGGGACAATATACAATTAATGGCAAGACCTTAAACACCATTGGTGTACAGAGGGATCTTGGGGTCCATGTCAATAACTTCCTGAAAGTGGCAAAGCATGTAAAGAAGGCATATGGTAGTTTTTTGCCATAATTGGTTGGGCATTGAGTAAATGAGTAAAAGTGAGCCCAGTGCAAATTGGAGGAACAGCACCACTTATTTCGCTTGGGTAGTTTACACTCCAACGGTATGAACATTGACTTCTCTAATTTCAGATAATCCTCGCTTTCTCCCTCTTTCCCATGCCCCTTCCCAGTTCTCCTGTTAGTCCTACTGTCTCCACCTACATTCTTTGTCCCGCCCCCTTCCCTGACATCAGTCTAAAGAAGAGTTTCGACCCAAAATATCACCCATTCCTTCTCTCCATAGATGCTGCCTCGCCTGCTGAGTTACTCCAGCATTTTGAGTCTACCCAGGAAGTCATGATGCAAATTTATAGGACTTTGATCAGGCCCTTTTGTAGTATGCGTGCAGTTCTGGTTGCCCAAATATAGGAAGGATGTGAAGGCATTGAAAAGGGTAAAGAGGAGGTTCATAAGAATGATGCCTTGGATAGGGACTATTACCTACAGGGAGAATTTGGATGGACTTGAATTATTTTCTCTGGAATTCCGGAGGTTAGAGTTATAGATTAATACAGTATTGAAACACGCCCTTCGGCCCAACTCCCCCATACCGGCCAACAATGTCCCAGCTACCCTAGTCCCACTTGCCTGCGCCTGGTCCATAACCCTCCAAACCTGTCCTATCCATGTACCTGTCCAACTGTTTCTTAAATGATGGTATAGTCAAGTCAAGTCAAGTCAAGAATGTTTTATTTTCACATGTCCCGGACGGGACAATGAAATTCTTACTTGCTGCAGCACAACAGAATATGTGAATATGTAAGCAATGTAAATAACGGAAAAAATAGAAAAACTTCAATAAAAAACAAATATAGTGAAAATAGCAAATAATAATAGTCTTTTGCAGTTCAGAGTACAAAGCTTATTTGTTGTGTTTAATAGCCTGATGGCTGTGGAGAAGAAACTGTTCCTGAACCTGAATGTTGCAGTCTTCAGGCTCCTGTACTTTCTTCCTAATGGCAGTAGTGAGATAGGTGTGTAGCCAGGATGGTGTGGGTCCTTGATGATTTTGGCTGGCTTTTTGAGGCCCAGCCTCAACTACCTCCTCTGGCAGCTTGTTCCATACACCCACCACCCTCTGTATGAAAAAGGTACCCCTCGGATGGTAGACATCAAAGAATTATATAAAATTATGAGCGATATAAATATGATAGTCAGAACCTTTTTCTCAGAATGGAAATATCAAATACCAGAGAGCTTAGCTTTATTGCGAGAGGAGCAATGTTTAATGGAGATGTGCAGGACTAGTTTTTTAGACAGTCCATGCCTCTGTGCCGCTTGAAAAATCTATTATTAGTTTTTCAAACTGTAACACTTTGGTGCCATTGAATCAGTCCTGGGACTTCAAACTACTTACTACCTTCATAAATTATTAGCTAAAAGGACTGGATGTACTCTATCAATGTTGATAAGTGGAAAAAATTAATGAACCCCTAACCACCTGGAAAGCATAAAAAGCAGATATTAACCACAACAAATCCAGGAGAATTTATAGAAATGGAATGTGAGTTTAACATAAAAATAAATCTTCAGCAATCACTTCTTACATCTAATTCCAGAGGCGAGTGTGCACAAATATTTAAGATTCTCTTACATTGAATAAAAGTGAAATTCAATGTTGGAATCCTATTCACTCCAGTCATGTTACATGTTTTAAAAATTAGTCTAATGGCCCAATTTGACAGAGAATATTCTCACTCCACGCCAGAAATGCATTCTCAGCCACACTGAACCAATGGACAAGCAAGATCATGCCCAAATTAAATCAAGATTGTTTAATTGGCATATGTACTGAAAAACTGAGCAATTAAATTCTTACTTGCAGCAGCAAAACGGGTCTGTAAACGCAGTACTCATAGATAACAGTTAACAAAAAAGTTAAATACATTTAAAACATAACAATATTAGTGTAAAACAGCCCGGTTTCTCGATTAAAGAAGACAGTTCATAGTTTAGTTGGTGTTTATAATGTTCAATACCCTGATGGTTGTTGGGAAAAAGCCATTCCTGAACCTGGAGGTCAGAGTTCCTATGCCAGGGATGAAATGAGACCATAGCCAAGATTGTGTGGGTCTTTGTGGCTACCTATTTGTGTGGCTACCTATTTGAGGCAGCACCTCCTATAGATCCTTTCAATGGTGGGGTGGTCAGTACCCATGATAGACCAGGCAATGTCCAACCTATTTTGTAATTTCTGTTCTTCCTGAGCATTCCATTTGCCAAACCAGTCCATGAAGCAACCAGTCACTATGCCTCTACCATACACCTGTAAAAACTCAAGAGAGTATTCATTAACGTACCAAATCTCCTCAATCTTCTAAGGAAGTAGAGTTACAGATTTGAACTAGGGTATGGACACTACATCCTATGGGAGCCAAGAGCAAGAACCCTGGGAGAGTAAATTATCCAATAGCATCTCATGTCAATCAAAGCGAAAGCATCAACAGAACTACAATCTACAAGGTCTTCGTCTATTTAATTTACTCTCTTCCGATCAGTCCCTCGGAGTTTAGCCTCACAACCAACTAACAAATTCAGAGAGATAAAACTTCAAGCTAGCAATTTAATTATCCTTTCCAGCATTTAATAGCAGAAATGCAGGGAGCTGCTACCATCATGACCCATTGCAGATCTTCAGGTTAAGGTACACTCATGATATTGTTGGAGAGGCTATTCCAGGATTTAGATCCAATGGCAATCAAAGGACAACAATATATTTCCAGGTCAAGTTGATATGTGACTTGAAGAGAACCTGCAGAGGGTATGTCAGTTCTTCTTGTGTGAGGTCAGATAGTTTAGATGAGCAACTGCAGTGCATTTCAATGAATGGCGCGTTGCATGTGGAGGGAGCACATATTTGGATGCCAATCAAAATGGTGGATGGGATGCCAATCAAAAAGACAGTTTTGTCCAGGATGGTATTGAGTTTCACGGAATGGAATAGTGTAACTTAGCAGCATCTGTGGAAGGAATGGAGAAGCAACAATTATAGTAGGGGAGAGAAAGCTGGAAGTGAGGTGGGGGTGGCACAAAGCCTGACAAATGAGGTAAATACTGATGAGGGAGGCGTTGGGTGAGTGGAGGAAGAGGAAAGGGATGGAAGGTGTGAAGAGGGGCAGGATAGTGAGAGAAATGGATACACACTGAGTGAGAGGCACTTGAAAGAGAATGAGGGAAGAGGGGTGTTACTTAAAACTGGGGAATTAAGTATTCATAGCATTTAATTGTAATCTACCCAAGCAGAATAAGAGGCGCTGTCGCTCCAGCTTGAGTTCTTCTTGTGTTGCCGCAAATACTCTCATTCAGTTTATTGTTTTTTCAGTCATTGAATCTCGAACAGCAGAGCGTTTAGTTTAGTTTAGTTTAGATATAGCGTTGAAACAGGCCTTCCAGCATACTGGGTCCGCGCCGACTCACGATCCCCATACACTAGCACTATCCGTGCAAGAAAGAACTGCAGATGCTGGTTTAAGTCAAAGGTAGACACAAAATGCTGGAGTAACTCAGCAGGTGAGGCAGCATCTCTGGAGAGAACGAATGGGCGATGTTTCAGGTCGAGACCAGACTGATGTCAGGGAAGGGGCTGGACAAAGATAGAATGTAGTTAGAGACAGTAAGACTAGTGTGAGAACTGGGAAGGAGAAGGGGATGGAGAGAGAAAGCAAGGGCTATCTGAAATTAAACACTAGCACTATCTATACTCCAGGGACAAATCACAAATTTTACCAAAGCAAATTAAACTACAAACATGTACGTCCTTGAAATGTGGAAGGAAGCTGGTTCCCATAGAAAATCCACGCAGTCTCGGGAAGAACGTACAATCTCTGTACAGACAGCACCCGTAGTCTGGATTGAACCCGGGTCTCTGGCGCTGTTAGGCAGCAACTCCACCACTGCGCCACTGTGCAGCTCTCAAGCAAGTTGCTTAACTTGAGGACATGGAATGGCTGTAGTGGGGAACCTGGAACACATCAGGTGCTGAAGAGGCCAGATGCACTCTGCAGCACCTCAACATAGCGTCTGCCCTGCTATGTCGTGGAACAAAACTCATTAGACACTGGATATCATCTTAAAACAATTGTACTTCAGGAAATAACCCAAACTAGGTTAAAAGTGTCCTGCCTGGCGATGTAATGAAAGTAAACAGGACATTCCAACAATTAGAAGAAAAGTTTAAATTATATTTGATTCACATAGTAACCTGGGCAGATTCACCTTCATCTGTTAGATTGTCTCCTGCCAAAATGTATTCTTCATCATCCTTCAAATCATTGACAGCTTGCTCCTGGACGTTGCATCAGTTCCTCATCCTTAAGTAGAATTTGACAGCTGTAGTGTCTGGAGATCCTTCATTATCAGCCTTTATTACTCGTGCCTGGAAACCACCCACGAGGAAGTAATTCTTCACTCTCCCAGCAACAATGAAAAATTGAAGTACTTTGTGAATAATAAAAAAAGAAAAACACAAAAGGACATAAAGTGCTGGACTAACTCAGCATCTCTGGAGAAGATGATTAGGTGAGGCCAATCCATGTTCTCCATGGATGGTGCTTGACCTGCTGAATTACTCCAGCGCTTTGCATCCTTTTATGCATTAACCAGCATCTGCAGTTCTTTGTTTCTGCAAAGGAAAAAAAAATAAGTCCAGACATCTGAAATAAAAATAGAAAATGCTGGATACAATAGCAGGTCAGTCAGCATTTGTGGAAAAAGTTTGTGGCACAGAGTTAATGTTTCAGATCAAAAGTTCCTTATTAGATGCTAATTCCCAGAGTGACAACCTTTTTGGGACTATACTTTATGTGACATACCGACACTTTGAAAATAAAAGATAGATCCGTACAGCCAACGAACATGCCCTTTGGCCCACATGCTGAACATGATTGCAAGTTAAACTAATCTCTCCTTTCACTGCATACTCATGTGCCATTCTAAAAGCCTCCAACACCCATGGCAGTGGAAGCATCAAATATATTACTCAAAACATCGCCCATGTTTTTGTGCCAACCAGCGATCACCCCTTGCGCTAGCACTATCCTACACACTCAGGCCAATTTACAATTTTCAGAAGCCAATTAAACAAAAAACCTGTCCGTCTTTGAAACATATAAGATTGTTAAGGGCTTGGACACGCTCGATGCAGGAAACATGTTCCCGATGTTGGGGGAAGACCAGAAACAGGGGCCACAGATTAAGAATAAGGAGTAAGCCATTTAGAACGGAGACGCGGAAACACTTTTTCTCACAGAGAGTTGTGAATCTGTGGAATTCTCTGCCTCAGAGGGCGATGGAGGCAGGTTCTCTGGATGCTTTCAAGAGAGAGCTAGATAGGGCTCTTAAAAATAGCAGATTCAGGGGATATGGGGAGGAGGCAGGAACGGGGTACTGATTGGGGATGATCAGTCATGATCACATTGAATGGTGGTGCTGGCTCGAAGGGCCTACTCATGCACCTATTGTCTATTGTCTATTGTCTATTGAGTGTGAGAGGAAACTGGAGCAACTGGAGACAACCCACGCAGTCGCAGGGAGAATGTGCAAACTCCGTACAGACGGCACCCATAGTCAAGATCGAACCTAGGTCTCAGTGCTATAAGCCAGCGACTCTACCGCTGCGCCACCGTGCCACCCAAAATCATTAAACTTTGCCCTTCTCACCTTAAACCTATGTCCTCTGGTATTTGCCATTTACACCCCGGCAAAAATATTCCGACTGTCTACTGGCTTCTCATTACACTCTTCTTTTCAGGTCTACTCTCAGTCTGGGATGCTCCATAGAATTGCATACAATACTCCAAATGCAACTCAACCAAAGTCCAATAAAACTTCAACATATCTTCCTGACTAACTTCCTGACTCTTATAACCTTTACCACTCTATCGACTTGTGTCTACACTTTCAGGAGCTATGGTCTTATTATGCCTGAAGCAACTTTGAAAAATGTCTGCTTTGCAGTGAAATGCATTGACCATATCAAAACCCAGTCATAAGTTCCACAAAATGGTATGAGGCCGAGTTGTAAAGATCACTCGGCCACTGATTTGGACCAATATAGCTAAATTATGGTATGCAACGATCATTTAAAGAGATTTCCTCTTGGTCAAGTTCAGAGCATTTTTTTTCATGCTTCCATGCAGGGGCCTACTGGCTACTCTTGATAGGAAAACAAAACTATTTATGCCCCATTAAAAAATATAAACTTTATGAACTATCTCATCTGGATAGTGTGGTTGTGGAGAGGATGTTTCCACTAGTGGGAGAGTCTAGGAAGACAGACTCAGAATGAAAGGACGTTCCCTTAGGAAGGATATGAGGAGGAATTTCTTTAGTCAGAAGGTGATGAATCCGTGGAATTCATTGCCACAGAAGGCTGTGGAAGCCAAGTCAATGGATATTTTTAAGGCAGGGACAGATTCTTGATTGGTATGGGTTTCAGGGACCTTGGTGAGAAGGCAGGAGGGTTAAGAGGGAAAGATAGATCAGCCATGATTGAATGGCGAAGTAAACTTGATGGGCCGAATGGCCTAATTCTGCTCCTATCACTTATGAACATTCAACAATTACATAATATTTCTATTGATACTGATATTAGTATTGGTTTATTATTGTCACGTGTACACAGATACAGTGAAGATATTTGTTTGCATGCTATCAGTATTGTTCTGCAATGCTGTCGTGTAAACTAGGTCAGAATATGTAGTCTGATTATCAAAGGAGACCGTGACTTTAAGTGACTAAATTATTACATTTTTTGATCCATCAAATTGTCTTTGTTCTGCTGCAATCTGTTAAGATCTTAATCACATCTGTTTTGCACTGCTTCCCATCCCTTATCTCTCATTAATTTGAACTATGCAGCCTGTATATTGTCAGAGAAACATCATTAGAACCTGTTCACGTGGAGATAGTAGGCATGGCTGAGATACTAAAGCAGGCTTTACATGGAAAGATGTTGGCGCCTCACGGCAGCGGCCTCTGCAGTCTGTCTGTCTTTTTTTAATTTTATTTTTGCCTGTTGAGTGTATAGTTTGGTTGTAGATTATATATTGTTTTTAGCTGTGTCTTGGGGGGGGGGGGGGGGGCGGGGGGGAACTTTTAAATCTCTTCCCTGTATGGGGGACCCGACCTTTTCCGTCGGGTCTCCATTGTCGTTGGGGCCTAGCACAGTGGAGCGGCCTCCAACCAGAACGACCTGGGGGCTCCAGTCACGGAGCCTGCGGACTGACCATCATGGAGCTGGCCGGCTTCCGAGCATGGAGAACTGTGGTGGCGCGCGGCTGCAACCCAACTTCGGAGCTTTGGAGGCTCCAGCCACAGGCCCGGTGGATGGTGACATCGGGAACTCGCGGGTCCCTGGTGAGAGACTGCTTTACGGAGCTCCCGCAACGGCAACATCTGTCGCCCTAATTGTGGGGTTGAAAACGACACGGAGCGGGGCCTGGCGCAGCTTTAACGGATGCGTGACTTGCCATTGCCCGCCGGGGGCTCCAACATCAAGACCCGGAGCAGGGCCTTACATTGCCTGCCGCGGTCTTAACGGCCGCGGTACTTGCCATCTCCCGCTGGGAGCTTTAACATCGGGAGAAAAATGGAAAACAGGGGAGAGACAATGACTTTGCCTTCCATCACAATGAGGAGATTCACTGTGATGGATGTTTGTGTAAATTGTGTTAATTGTGTGTCCTGGTTTTTTTTTCTTGTCATATGACTGCAGAAACCAAATTTCGTTTGAACTTAATTTGAGTTCAAATGACAATAAACGGTATTGTATTGTATTGTATTGTATTGTATTGTATTGAGAGATACAGCGCAGAAACAGACTCTTCGGCCCACCGAGCCCGCCCCGACAACCAATCACGCTGTACACTAACACTATCCTACACACTCGACAACTTACAATTTGACCAAACCTACAAACCTGTACGTTTTTGGAGTGTGGGAGGAAGCTTGAGTGGATCGAACCCGGTTCGCTGGCGCTGTTTGGCAGCAACTCTACCACTGCGCCACTGCCATTTTCCACATTACCCAAAAAACATATTTTATTTGGTTCCTTAATTATCTCTATCCTTCCCTGCTTATAACTAGATAAGATGGAAACGGGTTGTTAATAATGGGCCGATTAACCCAGTTTTTCCTCATTTTCTGCTTTTCTCATCCGTTCAATCATTCCTTAAATATTTCTTCTCAGGGAGTGCCAAGCCATGTTTACGCAACCTTTCCTTGCCATTGAATGCCTGAAGTACAGGCATACTTCCAGTAAATCTCAGTGTACATAGCCCAAGGATAATATACACTTGGAGGTTTGTTTATGTTCTAAATAGACTCAAGAACGTTTGAGAATTTGCGTCTTTTGGGACCAAAAGTAACAACAGTGTCCCTTCTGGCACTGCAAGCGTGTCTTTGGTTTACCACTGCCACACTCACGTCTCAGGATCACCTCGCCCATCAGATTTGCCAACCTAACTGCTCAAGTTCTCAGCCTGCTACTAACCAAGAGTGCCAACAGAGAACTATTCAGCCCGCATAAATTCAGAGGCAGCATTTAAATAAATTTGGACACGGCCGAAGATTTGCACCAACTCTTGGTGTCGCACATAAGGAAAGATTAAGGAGTCATTGAGTCAAACCGCACAGGGTATCAGCAACATCAGAGATTGAGGGGAGACGATAGAAGCATATAACATTATGAGAGACATAAATAGGGAAGAGAGTCAGAATCTTTTTCCCAGGGTGGAAATGACCAACACTAGAGGGCATAGCTATACGGTGAGTGGAGAAAAGTTCAATGGAGATGTGTGGGGCAGGTTTTTTATACAGAGAGTGGTGGGGGCCTGGGATGTATTACCAGGTTGGTGGTGGAGGGGAAATGATAGTAGAAGTGGCTATTAGACAGGCACATGGAAGTGGATGGAATAGAGGGATAAGGATCATGTATAGGCATATGACATCAATTTAAATAGGCATCATGTTCAGCACAGCTTTGTGGGCTGAAGGGCCTGTTCCTGTTCTACGTTCTATGTTATCAAACAGGAACAGGCCTTTCAGCCCACAAAGCTCACAGCCCGAGTTAGATAGAGCTCTAGGGGCTAGTGAAATCAAGGGATATCGGGAGAAGGCAGGCACGGGTTATTGATTGGGGACGATCAGCCATGATCGCAATGGATGGCAGTGCTGGCTCGAACGGCTGAATGGCCTCCTCCTGCACCTATTGTCTATGTTTCTATGTTTCTAAACAGCATAGAATAGAGTGCCTTTTATTGTCATTCAAACAGACAAGGTTTGAACTAAAATTAACTCCTACAGTCATGACATTACAAAAAACACCCGACACACACTGAACACAATTTACACAAACATCCATCACAGTGAATCTCCAATACCTCCTCACATTGATTGAAGGTAAAAGTCTTATTTCTTCCCTTTGTTCTTCTCCCACTGTCCAGCAGTCCAACTGCAGCGTAGAGGCAACTGGGGCTCACAATATTAAAGCCGAGCCATTTAAACCCCGCGATTCTGGCGGGAGAAGTTGCCGTTCCGAAGTCGGGTCACAGCCGCATGCCACCACAGCTCTCCCCGCTCCGAAGTCGGCCAGCTCCGCGATGGCGGGTCCGCAGGCTCTGCGACTGGAGCCCTCAGAATTGTTCCGGTTGGAGGCCACCGCCGGCTCCACGATGTTAGGCCCAAAGACACCGGAGACCCGACAGGGAAAAAGTCCACGTACAGGGAAGAGATTAAACGGTTTCCTCCACCCCCACATATACACAGCTAAAAAATAATAAAAATTAGAACCAAAAACATACAACTAATAGAACAAACATTTTTTAAAAGACAGACGGACTGCAGTCGAGCTGCTGTCGTTAGTCGCCGCCACTTCGCAAGAACATCATGCATCAAGTGGCTTTTTACACTAAACGTATTTTACTCTTCTTACATTCCCATTAACTGCACCCAGATACATCATGCAGCTATTCATGAGTGCTCATTTAACATGGCCATTTCATCTGCCAACACACACATCAAACCAAGCACCTGGAGAAACCATGTGGTCACAGGTAAGAAATGCGCGGTAGGCAGACATCGCCTGAGGTCTGGATTGAACTTGGAGATGTGTGGGTGTTGGGAGGGTTTTTGAGAGGGTGCTCAAGAGATTGAATAAAATACATCTTAGCATCATGCACTTTAGTTATGTGCATAAACTGGATGAACGTGGATCATTTTCCCCAGAATAGGAAAAGTTGTCACAATACTCCTTAGCGAAACTGGAAAAGAGAAACTGTGTCCAGTAGCAGAGGGCCACAAAGCAGGGGTCAGAGAGTAAAAGTGATTGGCAAAAGGACTAAAAGTGACATGGGGTAACAATTATTTGACACATTGAATGGTTAGGGTCTGGAATACATTGCTTGGAGTAAGAATAGAGACATATTCAACTGTAGAGCGAAAGAGAAGATTAGTACCTAAGGGAAGATTAGGTACGGGAGGTGATGTGGGATTGGACCTAGATGTGTTGGTTATGCAACAAACTTTGATCAATTATACTGTAATAGAATGATATATTAAATTTTAAATCATTTTTAATTATAGAACATAAAATAGTACAGCACAGGAACAGGCCTTTTACACACACAATTTGTGTCGAACATGAAGCCAAGACCAACTTTATCTGCCTGCACATATGATACGATATACAATACGATAGAACTTTATTTATCCCTGGAAATTGGAAATCCCAAGAGGATATAATTCATATCCCTGCATATCCATGTGCCTCTCCAAAGTATTTTAAATGCCACCATTGCATCAGCCTCCACCATCAACTCAGGTTGTGTGTTCCAACTTTTATGTAAAACAACTTGCCCTGCACATCTCCTTGAAACTTTGCCCATTTCACCTTAAAGCTATTGCCCTCTCATATTTCATATTTCCATTTTGGGAAAAAAGGTTTTGAATGTAAAACTCTTCAATCTAAATGAAGCAAGCTTTGAAGGTATAAGGTGTGAGCTGTCTATGTTAACAATGGAATCACATTCTTCTTGTCGCGTCCACACACACCATTAGAAGTTGTTCGGCCAGAGCTGAACATACTTCTCAACATCTGCATGCAATGATGTCTGTCTTGCGCTTCTTGTGCTTCTCGTGCGTGGTGGAGGAAAGATTAGTGGAAACAGGGCTGCGTCGTGAACGCTCTTTCCTTGACCCTGGAATTACATTAAGAAGTATGAAAGTAGGGAATCAATAACTAAAATTTAAAAAATAATAATATATAGTCAACAATAAAAATACATGCCTTTGAGGCACATATTTATTTTTAATAAATGTATGATTCATCTACGTATTAGTTCTTCAAATGTCACAAGTCAACTGTGGCTCACAAGAGAAGTTAAATGTAAAGAAAAAACAAATGTAGTTAAGTTTATTATTGTCATATGTATTGAGGTACAGTGAAAAGCTTCTTACTTGCTATGTAGTCAAAGACAAGACTATACATGAATACAATGAAGCCACCCACAGTGCACAGATATAATGTTACCAAAATGATCAATTAGCCTGAGGAGATTTAAAATAAAACTCAACAAAGGAGATACAATAAATTGATTAAGAAAGAGTAAGTATACATCAAGATTAATCTAGCAGAAACATCAAAAGCCGATTAAGATAAGTAAAATCTCCTTAAAATATGCTAAAAGAAATAAGATTAATAAAAGTTAATATGTATCTCTACAGACAAAATTATGTTGGAGAGTAAGAAAGTGGCAAAACAATAATAAAAAATCCTTTGTACTTGATTTCAGAGAAGTGGGGAATGTATTTTGTGTCTATTACCAGGGGAAATTATAACATGGGATTTAGAACATTATTATTGGATTAAGTGCATTCAAATGTAGATGGATGAAAGAGAAATCAAGCTTGACAAATGTGTAAAGAGTAGTTTTGAGATTGCAACCAGCATAAATTTAAAGAGTCAATGGATGCGCTGCATTTGGATTTTTGCAGTATAATGTGGATAAATGTGAGGTTATCCACTTTGGTGGCAAAAATAGGAAAACCGACTACTATCTAAATGGTGGCCGATTAGGAAAAGGAGAGATGCAGCGCGACCTGGGTGTCATGGTACACCAGTCATTGAAAGTAGGCATGCAGGTACAGCAGGCAGTGAGGAAAGCCAATGGTATGTTAGCTTTCATAGCAAAAGGATTTGAGTATAGGAGCAGGGAGGTTCTACTTCAGTTGTATAGGGTCTTGGTGAGGCCACACCTGGGGTATTGCGTACGTTCTGGTCTCCAAATCTGAGGAAGGACATTATTGCCATAGAGGGAGTGCAGCGAAGGTTCACCAGACTGATTCCTGGGATGTCAGGACTGTCTTATGAACAAAGACTGCATAGACTCGGTTTATACTCTCTAGAATTTAGGAGATTGAGAGGGGATCTTATAGAAACTTACAAGATTCTTAAGGGGTTGGACAGGCTAGATGCAGGAAGATTGTTCCTGATGTTGGGGAGGTCCGGGACAAGGGGTCACAGCTTAAGGATAAGGGGGAAATCCTTTAGGACCGAGATGAGAAGGAATTTTTTCACACAGAGAGTGTTGGGTCTCTGGAACTCTCTGCCACAGAGGATAGTTGAGGCCAGTTCATTGGCTATATTTAAGAGGGAGTTAGATGTGGCCCTTGTGGCTAAGGGGATCAGAGGGTATGGAGAGAAGGCAGGTACGGGATACTAAGTTGGATGATCAGCCATGATCATATTGAATGGCGGTGCAGGCTCGAAGGGCCGAATGGCCTACTCCTGCACCTAATTTCTATGTTTCTATATGATACTGAAGTGTTAATAAAACAAAATTAAAACACACAAGATTTGAGGTAATGTTTGGGTAGGGATTGAGGATCAAACAAAACAGATATCAGAAAATTTGAATAAATGGAGTTAGCTGTAACTAGTAACATCAATAGCTTGGATTCCAACTATTCTCAATGAATTGGACGAAAGGAACATTTCTGCTGATAACACAATAGAATAGTAGTTTCTTTATTGTCATTGTAACATGGACCATGTACAACGAAATTTAAAAATGTCAACCAGTCAGTGCAACATTCAAACATAAAAGCTAACGATACATACAAGGTAAAATATTAAAAAAGATAAACAACTAAAATAATTATGAAATATGAAAATAGCACGCATAAACACCCAACCCTACATCCTTCTGTCGATTTCACAGTGTACCAACCACAGTCCCTTAGTCCCCGCGTTCCTTGGCGGCTACATTTAGTGCCTTTATAGCAGTGGGGTAAAAACTGTTTTTAAGTCTGTTTGTCCTTGTCCTTGTAGATCTGTACCGTCTGCCTGACGGCAACAGTTCAAACAGGGAGTGTCCGGGGTGGGAAATGTCCTTTATAATATTCTGGGATTTTTTGATGCAGCGGGAACTGTGTAAGTCTTCCAAGGTAAGGAGAGGGCAGCCGACAATCCTCTGGGCGTTGTCAATGGCCCTCTGGAGCGCTTTCCTCTGAGCTGCTGTGCAGCTGGTGTACCACACGCATACACAGTATGTTAGGATGCTCTCAATGGAGCACCGATAAAAGGACAGCAGCAGTCTCTGTGTGATGTTATTCTTCCTGAGCACCCTCAGGAAGTGCAGTCTCTGCTGGACCTTTTTCAGCAGTGCAGAGGTGTTCACGCTCCATGTCAGGTCCTCCTCAATATGGATTCCCAGGAAGCGGAAATCCGCCACCCTCTCCACACAGTCCCCTCTGATGATTAGTGGTACGAATTCTGTTTTGTTCTTCCTGAAGTCTATTATTATCTCCTTGGTCTTTAAGGTGTTCAGGAGCAGGTTATTTTCTCCACACCACACTGTCAGCTGCTCCACCTCATCCCGATAGGCGTACTCGTCCCCCCCGGAGATGAGCCCCACCACCGTAGTGTCATCTGCAAATTTGACAATGGTGTTGCTGTGATGGGCGGAGGTGCAGTCATGTGTGTAGATGGTGTAGAGCAGGGGGCTCAGCACGCAGCCCTGTGGAGAGCCGGTACTCAGGCTGAGGGCCGTGGAAGTGTGATGGCCCATTCTGACTCTCTGGCTGCGGCCCGACAGGAAGCTATTTATCCACATGCAGGTGGATTGTGGAAGTCCCAAGTCCCCCAGTTTGTCCACCAGTTTGTGGGGAAGGATAGTATTAAAAGCAGAGCTGTAGTCCACAAAGAGCATTCGCACATAGCTTCCCCGCTGCTCCAGGTGGGACAGTGCAGCATGGAGAGCTGTGGCTACAGCGTCCTCTGTAGATCTATTCGCTCTGTACGCAAACTGGTGGGGGTCAAAGCTTCGGGGCAGGAGTGATGTGATATGACCCCGGACCAGTTTTTCAAAGCACTTCATCACCACTGGTGTGAGTGCAACTGGCCGGTAGTCGTTGAGGCTGGAAATGTGGGGTTTTTTGGGCAAGGGGACTATGGTGGAGGACTTCAGACAGGATGGGACAGTGGACTGGGCCAGAGACTGGTTAAATATCCTCGTGAAGACTCCAGCCAGCTGGTCTGCGCAGTACTTCAGCACGCGTCCAGAGACACCGTCGGGTCCAGTAGCCTTCCTTGGATTGATGGCCCGCAGCGTGCGCCTCACCTCATGCTCCTCTATCGTGAGGGTTAGGCTACTGTGAACCATATGGTGTGTTGTGGCTGTCTCGGGTGGCTCCACTTCAAAGCGAGCAAAGAAGAGGTTCAGCTCCTCTGCCAACGAGGCGTCACCCTCAGCAGCTCCAAGGTTTGTCTTATAATTGGTGAGATACTGGATCCCCTGCCACACCTGCCTGCTGTTGTTACTGTCCAGGTGGTCCTCTATCTTCCTCCTGTAGTCTGACTTGGTCTCTCTGACACCTCTCTTCAGGTTAGCTTGGGCCGTGTTGTATAAAGCCCTATCACCAGACCTAAAAGCAGTGTTCCTCTCTTTTAACAGCCGCTGGACCTCCCGGGTCATCCAGGGCTTCTGGTTGGGGTAGACCCGGCTTTGTTTGTCCACTGTGACCGTGTCCATGCAATTTTTAATGTAACACAGTACACTGTGTGTGAACAACTCCAGGTCCCGGTGTTCAAACACATCCCAGTTGGTCCTGTCGAGGCAGTCCTGCAGCTGCTGAGATGCACCATCAGGCCAAGTTGCGATGGTCTTTGTGATGGGAGGAGCGGTTTTCCTGAGGGGGGCATATGCAGGAATTAAAAGCAGGGACATATGGTCCGACTGACCCAGGTGTGGTAGTGGTCTAGCCCTGTAGCCCAGCTTGATGTTGGAGTAGACCTTGTCTAGTGTGTTAGCTCCTCTTGTAGCACATTTAACATGCTGGTAGAATTTTGGGAGCATTTTCTTCAATTCCGCGTGATTAAAGTCCCCTGCTATGATGTGAACACCGTCCGGACATATGCTCTGTTGACTGCTAGTGCTACCGTACAAATGTCCTATAGCCGAGTTAGCATTAGCATCCGGTGGTATGTACACAGCAGTTATCATGACAACAGTAAACTCTCTAGGGAGATAAATGGGCCTGCATTTAACAGTCACATACTCCAGGTCTGGGGAGCAGTGACTGTCTACAATCACTGTGTTTGTGCACCAGGTGTTGTTCACGTACACACAGAGCCCTCCACCTCTGCTCTTACCAGAGTCTCTTGTCCTGTCATGGCGCTGTGCTGTGTAGCCTGCTAGCTCGATTGCAGAGTCCGGAATGGATGAATTTAGCCAGGTCTCCATGATCAACAGGATACAGCTGTCCTTCACGGCGTTGTTAGCTGCAGTCTGAAGCCTCAGTTCGTCCATCTTGTTAGCCAGGGATCTGGCGTTCGTGAGAAACAGGCTGGGAAGCGGTGGTTTCAGTGGCTGCCTCCGTAGCCTGGCCAACGCGCCGGCCCTGCAGCCTCGCTTTTTCCTTTTCTCTCTACGCCGTCTTCGCATCCTCCCCGCGGGGATGGTAATCCACGGAGAGTCGGGGCTCCTCGCTATGTCCGCCGGGATCTTATGTGCGCGGACAAACTCGGCGGTAACCCCCCGTTCGCGATCGGCTCCAATTCTAAGAAGGTCCTGACGGTCGTAGATCCTGTCCGCCCGACAGTAAGTACACAGGGCACAAAACAACACGCACACATATACAAAAAACACAAAGCACTGACCGGGAGAACATCGAGCTGCTGCAACTGTGTGAGCCGCCATCTTGGATGGGAGCGTTATTTATGAAAATGATACGGAAAAACATCAAGCAGATGTAGACAGGTTAAGTGAAAAAACAAGGCTGATAAAATATAATGGGAAAATGTACCAAAGGGAGTATTTTTATATGGATTGGAAAACGTTGGTATGGAATGTGACCTATAGATCGATGTTCACAGGCGACTCGGCATTACCATATAGGTATGGCAAGTATTTAGGAATGCAAATTATATGTTGTTCTTTACTGCCAGAGGTTTTGAGTACAAAAGCAAAGACTTCTTACTGAAATTGTTTGAGGACCTGATAAAACAACATCTAGAACACAATGAAAACAAAGACACAGTGCTGAAGTAATTCAGCAGGTCAGGCAACATCCCTTGAGAACACAGACAAGTGATGTGCATTTTTGCACATGTGACAAAAGCACCATTGAATAATTGAAAGTACCAATGAACATTGGAACAAATTAAATAGCATAGAGGTAGGCAACCAGCAATATTGGGACATTCAACACTTATAAGAGAATGGAAATCAGAGTTAGGCAGTTGGCTTAGTTTAAGTGTTACCTATTGGAATATATATTTGCCGTGTGGTCACCCCTTTTTAATATCTATTTTTGTATTGCTATAGAAGTCTACTACATGTTACATCTTGCTTTTATTTACATTTCCAACTAGAATAAACTGAGAAGTATTCTGATCGAGAGCTGGAAATGCATTTTCATGTGCTGATTATATTTGGTACCTTATAAACGTCCTGCACAAAATCAAACATTTAATTCAATATTCCATCCTTAGGTTTAATCTTTATTGTTCGCAATGAGTGTATTCCAGTTTTATGCTGATTCTAATTTATGGCTGCATTTTAGACAATAATGTTTTACAAAGTTATGTTCATAAAACCTGAGTAGGTCATTCAACTGGTCATAAATTCTTTGCTATTACTCAGTTTGTGGTTGAAACTGCTTTTTGACTCAATCTACCCACAATTTTTTTTCCAAACATGAATCATTCTGAACAAAATTTATAAAATTCTGAACAGCCTCACTTTTCAAAAGGGAGATTTGTAGATTTCTCAATTCCCTTGTATGAACAAGTGTTTCTGACACCAACCTTGAACAGCCAAGCTCTGAATTGAAGGTTCTGTCCTTCAGGTCTGTGTCCGGCCCCACAAGAATACTTGTGGATAATATATTTTCATTATTTTTAGACACTTCAATCAGTTTGCCTCTTAATCCTCCATATTACTTGGATTATAACATCAATCTATACAACCTTTCCAAGAAATGTAATTAGTTTTGATCCTGGTTTCACTCTGGGTGAATTTATTGCCCCTGCATGGCCAATATTTTCTCCCTGAAATACAGTGCATTGACCTATATGCTCTTCTTTAGACAGGAGTTAACATAGCTGCAATCCATTTGAACCTAGTCTTGACACAAAGCCCAACTTATATTGGCCTTTCAAATTATTTTTTGTACCATTTCACCAGCTGTTAGTGATCTTATACTTGAACATAAATCTACATTGATCTACAAGTCTAAGCTTCCTGTCATTTACAAAATTCATTCAATAGGATTAAGTAGGACAGCATTAAGCACGTGATTAAATTTCCTTAAGAAAGAGTTTCTTTCCATACTTGACCAACAATATAATTTGTGTGCTTGCTGTGTGTCTGTGTGTCTGTTGAAGGGGTGCTGGATTTGGGGACAGTGTGCAGTTTATTGAGTGGATTTGAAGGAGTTGATTTGATTAGTACGGGTGTCAGGGGTTATGAGGAGAAGGCAGGAGAATGGGGTTGAGAGGGAAAGATAGATCAGCCATGATTGAATGGCAGAGTAGACCTCATGGGTTGAATGGCCTAATCCTGCTCCTACAACTATGAACCGATGAGGATGAAAATAGGCTTGCATTCAGATTGAATAGTGATAGGTGTTCCTACTGTTCCAATTTTACTATGAAAGTTTCACCAAAAAAAATCAAGAATTTCACATGCAGCCCGAAATATTGAAGATATTGGTGTATTGTCATTAGCAGAAGAGATACCAATAAATAAGTTCATTGCTGACAGGTTAAATCACACTGCACCAACATATTTTCTCTTCGCCCGCAGTGATGCACACCGCAAAGCATCATATGATAGAGATCGGGAGGGTATCATGCACACTAAACATAGGATCATACCGATAGGTTGTGAAATGGACTGGCACCTCAGTTATGTAGTTCATAAGTGTAGTTCAGAATTAGGCCATTCTGCCCATCAAATCTTTTCCTTCATTTACCCATGGTTGATCTAGGACACCATTCTCCTGCTTTCTCTTTATAACCTCTGACACCCATACTAATCAAGAATAGTAAGATTAAACGAGTACTTACCAGTTCAAAGTTTGATCCTTATTTTATGGGGAGTTACGATGAGGGATTTCATGAAGACCCCGCCAGCACGCATGCGCGACATTCTTCAAAGCAGCAGTGTGAAATCACAGATAGTAGAGTTGACTGAAGATAGTAAGATAAGCGAACTAACATACCAGTTGACCTTATAATAGAGGGTTGGGAGCGGATGGCACGAAATCCCTCATCGTTCAATGCTCTGTGATTTCATGCCCTGGAACAGAGTCCATGCTCACACACTGCCATAATGATTAATGGAGGAAGTATGTTAACGTATTTCAGACTTGAAACAGAGCTAAAAATTAATAATGTATTTATTAACAACAAATAATAAACACCCTAACTTCGGGGAAATTAAGAAACAGAACTTAAAATAGTATCTGCAAAAGTTGTAGGTGTGGTCATAGGTATGTTATAAAACTGTTGAAAAGTTGACTCATTGGACCAACCCGCCGTTGCGAGGATGTGGTCCATGGGATCTTCCATCATCCTCGCCGCTGATGTAGATGCAGCCCTGGTAGACTGAGATTTGAAAATGTCAGTGTCTACCCCTGCTGCACCTAACACCACCCTGAGCCACCTTGAAATGGTCTGTACAGTTACCCTGCGATGAGGGCATTTAAAACTGATTAAAAGGCCCATTTCCATACCCCTGAGATTTTTAGTGACCTCTAGGTAATGCCGAAGGTGGGTAGTTACACAAAGGCGTCTGTCTAATGAATAGGCCAGGAATTCCAATTTTAGGCCAGATGACCCAGGTCTGTTATGTTTAAGTAACTCGTTTATATAAAAGGTCACCTTATTTGGAGTCGATATCATGGTATCCAATTTTAATTTATGCAGGGTCTGGACCCGCTGTGCAGTAACAAGTGCCATCAGAATTGCTAGCTTGTAGGTGAGCTTGGTCAATGAGAGAGACGTGACTGGTGCCCAATCCCTGGGCAGGGACAAGACCAGTCCGATATCCCAGGTTTGAGAATATCGAGGAGGATTAGAATTAAAAATATGCCTCATAAGTTTAGACACCAGGGGATGGGAGGGTGGATAACACAACTGTTGTTGTGTTATCCAAAATAAAGTTTAGTTGCTCATGTGCTTGATTCTGTGTTTTATTGACTGAAACTGGGGGGGAGCCAAAAGTCTACTGGGAGGAGCTTGGTACAAGCTATTTACATTGGGGGCTCATCCAGGATCTCAATGGACCCCCAAACACAAGTTTGCGATTAAGGGTGTTGAGCTGGTCCCGATCACGAGTGCAGAAATGGACTCCTCGGTGCAGTTTTTGCATTGATTTTCGTCACTTCGCTAGTCGGAGCAGATCGATCATTCACGGGTTTGGGAAAGGGTCCCAACGAGATTGCAGAACAGAGTCTAGCAAGCAAGGGGGGTGGGGGTGGGGGTGGGGGCGGGTGAAAGCACTCCTTTGGGTTAGGGTTAGGCCCATAAAACCTACATAAAATAATGTAGAAGTGTGGTTGTGCATGCTAACAATAAGCGGTGTGATTTCTTGTCTGTGTACGGTGTTGCTTGTGTGTTTGGAGTTCATTTTCATGTGTTTCGATTGACGGTTAAACAAATTGCGAGAAGGTGTTTGATTGCGCTCAAATGTGTTTGATTGTTCGCTGGAGTTCTCTGATCTATGAATGACTGAGGGTTGTGGAAATTGTAAGGTTGAAAGTGTGTGGACTTGTGGGAGATAGGAGAAGAATTTGAATAAGAGAGTAGGATTGGTGGAGAAAAGGAGTAAAGAAGTGCAAGGCTGCAGACGCTTCGGGACCATTAGCCACTGTTCAAGAGCAAGCCTGATAAATTTAGGGATTAAAAGAAAGGATTGAAGGAAATAGGAATTCTGTTTCAGTTGTTCGGAGGCATGGGAAGCAGCATAGATCGAGACATGACAGAAGATGCAAGGAGCCCATTGCAAATAATGTGCAATGAGTTCCCTCACAAGGCAAAGAAATTAAGAGATTTGTCAGGAGCGTTAAATAAGAAATTAGGAAATAATCTATGGCCACCGTGGGGCATAAGACCAGTAAAAGGGATAAAGTGCATAGAACAAATTATTTGGCAGCATAGTAATAATGACGTGCAAAGGAATTAATAGGATTATGGAAAAAATATTATGAGGAAAGAAAGGCGAATAAAGAGGTTAAGAGGATGGCAAATTGGGAAAAAGCGATTGCTAAACCTGGAATAGAACTGAAAGAAGGTGAAGTAGATCGACCTCCAGGCAGTAGGAAAGACAGGAGTGGAAATGAAGGAAAACACGGAAAAGGTAAATCTCCTGGGAGGAAACTAGTCCCTGTAAATTTAAATTTTAGGGATCCGATGGTTAGTGCTGACTTCGAGGGGGAAAGAGATGAATATTTGGAAGAATGGACAAATGCTAGTGGAAGTTCACAGCTCCCACCATGTTCCTCTTGCGTTTCCCAGACTTCACTTACACTTTGTATGACTTGTGTCCATAATAAATATTTTAGATCTGCAGAACCTATAACAACTTCTGCAGATTCTACATCTGAGCATACTTTACCAATAGCAGCGACTGGGGTGCAGGATTTTTTTACCCTATCCACTCCATTATCCAGATCATCCAGTAGCACCTGGAGTAGAACAACAAGGTTACCCCAGTATTTAAAGAAAAGGAAGGTATGATAGATATAGTGCAACAGCCAGAATGTTTTTGTGAGCCACAACCTAGACAGATTATACGAGCAGTGAGAAAGAGGAACAACTTATTTGGACAGTATCAGGAACCCCTAGTGAACGGGACGATTCATCTGAGGGTGAGACAATGATTGAAAATACCGAGATAGATTTTGATGTAACCAAAAGTCTATGAATTGAACAGATATCCCATAGATAGTTCCCAATGAGGGAAGTGCTGAGTACAGCCTTTGATTCGACCAGCGCAGTAGGTATAAACAATCCCCGTACCACAGATGTCCATACTCCATGGCAACCCCATGAAATAATGGCAGTACTAAACAAAATCTCTGATACAGTCACCTGTTGCCTTTATAGACTATTTAAGAACCACAATGCGTGTATATCATGCAGATTCCCGAGGGCAAAGGAGCAGATGATTTTTTAGAATGATTTTCAAAATTATACATGGACCATGGGTGACTTAAACTATCAAAATGGAGTAAGTTCTCCACAATATTGTGCCATCTTATTGAATTGTCTCCCCACTACAGTAGCAGACTCAATTAAGACTGATAACAGGGACTGGTCTGAGAACCGTGCCAGTTAAATGGCCAGAGCTGTGAGGCACTATTGGAAAGATGGTACGAAACAGGAAAAGTATCCTGTAACTAGAAGAGAAACTGAACGTATGGTCAAGAAGGAGGAACCAACCTCTGGCTCAGGACCATGGAGTCCCCAAATTTTAGAAAGAAATGGAATGGGAAAAATTAGAGTCCCAGACCACTCAGATTATTATGACTATTATACTCCTAATTTGGAACCCATTCCAAGGGGCAAAGGAAATTCAACCACATTACCTAATCAATGTTACACCTGTGGGGGAATGGGACACTGGAGTCTAGCCTATCCGACAAGGGAGTAAGTGAGAGAGAGGGGTCATAGAAAGAATTTCCAGGATCATGAAGAAATTAGGGATCCTAGAGGATATATATACAAATATCCGAGATCCCAGGAATTATAGGAGGTCCTTCAATTCAAGAGACTACTGGGACCTGAGTGAACAGAGAGAGAGATGGCCCGAATGTCAGGAACCAAGAAGTCACACACCGTTTACTCAAACCAACCCATTTTCTCAGTCCTGACTTACCAACTTGTCCAGGAACTGTGGACTTGGAAATATGACACCTACCCTAGAACCCCCTCAAGTAATTTACCAGAATGAAAGAATTGGATGTACTATCATAATGAAAACTGCAGATCACATAAAAGAAAATTGTAAACAATCTTATAACTGCCCAAGAAAACCCCTTAAAGCAAAGGACTGTAAATCAAGGAGCTTGTCACATCTGTACACAATCAGGTCATTTGGAGTAAGGAGTGCCCAGAGAGAAGACAGAATATAGTGGAATGCAAGAAAAATCAAGGGGCAATAAAGAAGTGAAGAAAAGGAAAACAGTAGCTTGTGTCAAAAAGGATAAGAACTAAATGAAACTAAACTGGCACTAGGGAAAGAAGAAATTAATTTATTGCGTAGGAGGTACTGGAGTAGGGAAAGGAGCTATTGTACTAACTTGCTACAAAGTTGTTGTGCCTGCAGGACAGTGTTACTTACAACATGACTATCTGGAGAGTGAGGTAAAGAGTTTGTGGACCCTTAAGAACGGGCAGAAGACACGGCTCAGGTAGGATGTGTAGTTATTATCTCCATCCAGGTAGCTCCCCAGAGACAAAGACCAACAACAAAGAAGAAATGATACTGTCCTGTCCCTTTAATATACCATATGGGAGAGGCCACAAACAAAGGAGGCTGCTCCATGGTATTCCTACTCCTTCATAGCTAACATCGAGGAAGAAGAAAAAGATACCTACCCTAGTGCCCAACAATACTCCAAATGCTGTCTGACCAATGCCTCATAAAGACTCAGCACTACATCCATGAAGCTTCAAACTTACAAAATAGTTTTACTGGCTGATTTGTGCTTAATGAAAAACTCTCACTGTTGATGAGTTCTGCCATTGAGAAGCTGATTCTTTGTTTATGGTTAGAATAAATTGCGAAAGCAATTCTAGAGCTCCAATAAATTTTTTTAATGGTTTGCCATTGGGAATTTTATTTTTAGCTTCCATCATGCAAATTTAGAGGACATGGCATCAAACTAAACATGCATCAAGCAAGGCAGAAATTACTTTGCTAAAGTGGAGAATATGTGAACCAGTGCATTGTAAATGTGTGCCGCATTTTGTCAGTAAAATCACCCAAGCACAAATTGGCTGGCAGACTCGTTGCAAGCACGATTAGATGTCAATGGCATAAGTGCAAATCAAGATTCCAGATACTCCATAGCATTCAGGTTCCTGTAATACTAGAGTTAGCGTAGGTGGGAGGATCATCACAGATATTCCCTCATGTCCCCTCCAACCTAAATCCCAATCCCACAAGACTGCATTGCTTTATCCTCCTGCTACTTTTGTGTTACCAATTTAAGGTTGAAGGTGAGAGGGGAACGATTTAATAGGAACCTGATGGGCAACTTTTTCACTCAGAGGGTGGTGTGTATATGGAATGAGCTGCCTGAGAGGTAGTTGAAGCTGATAGTATAACAATATTTGAACAGCTACATGGATAGGAATGGGATAGAGGGATATTGGCCAAATGCAGGCAAATGGGACTAATCAATGGGTGCCCACTTCATTGCCTCGGGACTCTGTCCCTGGCATCCTTGATGGTTTAGCGAAGGTCATTAATAGGTCTATTGTACTGCTTGTGGTCATTTGCTTCGAGCACAGCAGGCTTGGATTTCAGCTGTGAATTCATTATTCTCCTGGATGGTGGAGACCACTGCAAAGTATTCCAGAAGAATTTTCCTCCATCCTTATACATAGATACCTTTTTTGTATAATTGGTGTATAAATTGATTTGTATTTTTCTCTGTGCTTACGTGCTTGTGAAGCTGCTGCAAGCAATGTTTTTCATTACACCTGTACCTCACCAAACTTGTTTACATGACAATAAACGGTTTGACTTGTCTTCATCCGCAATCGTCTCTGATAATCCTTAAATTATCTTCTTGTTTTTTAAGTACTCATAAAACACCTTTGTATCTTTACATTTTCTTTGATTTTACCAATATCTTTTGTGGCACTCGCTTTGCTTTTCTAATCTCCTTTTTAATTTATTTCCAACATTTTCTATACACTTTCAATCATTCTCGTATGGTGAGTTCTTAGTCATTTTTTACCTTGACTTGCCCTCTTTGTATCTTATCATCAAAAGCTATAATTTTGGCAGTTACATCCTTTTTATTATGGAAACATGTTTACCCCAAAACCCTCAAATCTCTTTCTTGAATACCTCCCACAACTGAGATTGATCTATCTTCAAGCAGCTAATTCCAGTCCTCTTTTTGCCAAATTATTTCCCAAATGTAGATAAATTGACCTCACTTCAATCTAGAATATTTACTTCCATATTATCTTCAGCATTTGTCATAAAAAATATTTTGCACTGATACCTATTACACCTGCCCCAAGTTGTTCCCTGCAATGTTGACCCCCCCCCCCCCCCCCCCCTCCACCATCACCTACTATCATCTCATGGTTGTGATTTTCCTTGCACCAATATTACGATTCATACCCGCCTCTAATCACCTTTCTATCTCCCTCACTATTTCATGTGAAGATTCTGTAACCCGGGGGGTTACGTTGCCAGTCCTGCCCCTCATTAATCCATTTTTCAGTAATAGATGAAATATTACATTTCCATATGTCAACCAGTGCCTTCATCTCATCTGCCTGCTCCAGTAAACTCCTTACACTCAGATGGATGTCATCAAAAACTAAGCCATACTCCACTTCTGTCTTCTTTCATCCTTTATTTGATTTGATTTGATTTTATTGCTTGTCATTCGAACCTCAGAGAGGCTCGAACGAAACTCCGTTTCTACAACCAGAACAATTCATAAAAAAACACACAAACAATTCAATTGACACAAACATCCATCACAGTGGATCTCCTCCTCACTGTGATGGAAGGCAAAGTCTTCTCTCTCCCCCGCACCATTTATTTCCTCTGTCTTCCAAACTATCTGATTAATTTTCTCTTCAATTTCCAGTTCTGCATTTCTGCATTGTGAATCCATGTGCAGCTTCAACTTCCTCCTGCTAAGCTTTTTTAAACCTTAATTGACAGCATTTTCAAACCGACTTGCAGGTACATTGTTACTTTGCATTATTTACATATCGAAAAATCTTCTCATCCATCAACTTGACCTGCATCCATTTCAGTTCACTGTCAATTCAGATGTGATAATCTCATTAACATGTTCAAATCCTCCACCTTACCCCCTCATCGCATTGAGAACATCCAAGACTGAGACTAATACATTCCTGGACACCAAATATACTGAGACACGGTGAAACACAAAACTTTGTTTTGCATGCTATGCAGGCAAATCATACCATGTGAGAGTACATTGTGTAGTGCAAAATAGAAAATAAAGAGAATGCAGCGCCACAGTATCAGCCAAAGCCGTAGTCTGTGCAGCCTCCTCCTATAACTTAGTTCCTCAAGTCCTGGCAACGTTCTTGCAAATCTTCCCACTAACTATTGGGGGGGGGGGGGGGGGGGCGATAATAAAGTCTCATGAACATAATCATCGCCTTTTTAATTCTAGGTTCTATTCTTACAGTCTCATTGGATGATTCGCCCATGGATATGCTCTCTGATCACTATTGTTATGTTCTCTCTCATCAAAACGACAATCCCCTTTCCCCTCTCTAACCTGTACTTTTATCACAACAGTGCACGCAGGAACAATGAACTACCAGTACTGCCCTTCTCACTCTATTATTGCAACAATATCCCAATCTGACCCAATACACACCTTGATTTCATCTGCATGGATACTTCAAGTTCAAGTGAGTTTATTGTCATGTGCCCCTGATAGGACAATGGAATTCTTTCTTTGCTTCAGCACACAGAACATAGTAGGCATTTACTACCAAACAGATCAGTGTGTCCATATAATATAATATACATATATACACACATGAATAAATAAACTGATAAAGGGCAAATAACAGATAATGAGTTATTAATAATCAGAGTTTTTGTCTGAGCCAGGTTTAATAGCCTGATGGCTGTGGGGAAGTAGCTATTTCTGAACCTGGTTGTTGCAGTCTTCAGGCTCCTGTACCTTTTACCTGAAGGTAGCAGGGAGATGAGTGTGTGGCCAGGATGGTGTGGGTCTTTGATGACACTGCCAGCCTTTTTGAGGCAGCGACTGCGATAAATCCCCTCGATTTAAGGAAGGTCAGAGCGGATGATGGACTGGGCAGTGTTTACTACTTTTTGTAGTCTTTTCCTCTCCAGGGCGCTCAATTTGCCGAACCAAGCCACGATACAATCGGTTAGCATGCTCTCTACTGTAGAAGTTAGAGAGAGTCCTCCTTGACAAACCGACTCTCCATAATCTTCTCAGGAAGTAGAGGTGCTGATGTGTTTTCTTGATAATTGCATTAGTGTTCTCGGACCAGGAAAGTTCTTCAGAGATGTGCACGCCCAGGAATTTGAAGCTCTTGGCCCTTTCAACCATCGACCCGTTGATATAAATGGGACTGTGGGTCCACATCCTACTCCTTCCAAAGTCCACAATTAGTTCCTTGGTTTTGCTGGTGTTGAGGGCCAGGTTATTGTGCTGGCACCATTTCAAGAGAGAGCTAGATAGGGCTTTCAAAGATAGCGGAGTCATGGAATATGGGGAGAAGGCAGGAACAGGGTACTGATTGGGGATGATCAGCCATGATCACATGGAATGGCGGTGCTGGCTCGAAGGGCCAAATGGCCTACTCCTGCACCTATTGTCTATTGTCTAAAGCCTCTTGTATTGAAGTAAGTTCAATATTAACAATCTCTCTCTCTGCCATGCTCTGCTGTCCTGTATGCTAAATTTGTTCTCTTTGACTGCAGTATTTGTTCCCACCTTCTCATCTGCCTCTTTTCTGCTCTAAATCTCACCTCCACCAATCTAGTTTAAACCTTCTCCAGTAGTGCTGGCAAATCCCACAATAATGTTCCCCCTCCAATCCAGGTGCAACCCATCCATTTTATACAGGTCACCTCTGCCCCGAAAAGACCCCAATGGTTCTAGAACCTGAAATCACGCACCCTGCACCAGCTCCTCACCAATGTATTCATCTATCGTATTCTTCTGTTTCAATCCTTACTAGCGCATGCAACATGGAATAGTCCAGAGATTGCCACCCTCCAGGTCCAGCTGAGAGCATCATTGATAGATAACTTATTTTCTAATTCCCTATATTCATTCTGCAACATGTCAACCATTTTTATACATGTTATTGGTGCCAGTGGGCACCACCACATGAAGGGTCTTGACCCGAAACATCACCCATTCCTTCACTCCAGCTTTTTGTGTCTATCTTCGGTTTAAACCAGCATTTGCAGTTTCTTCTGACACATACTGTATATTCCCTGCATATACAAGTGACTATCTAAAAGCTTCTTAAATGTCACAGTGTAGCAATGTTTCAAAATTTTGAGATTAAAAAAATCAAGTCTGCAATTTATCCCATCAGATAAAGCATGAAAAGAAGTTTAATTTGAAACCTAATTCACTTTCATATCTTCAGTATTAATAAAGTTATGGCCATTTTCATACTCGTAAATTAGCATCTTGTTCCCTATTGTTTTTTCCATTGACTTAACACAAAAGCTGTGATCAAGGACAGTCAAAAGCCCATGACTTTCTTAAAAATTAAGAGAACTGAATGACATTTTCAGTTATTATAGATTGGACCTTTCTGAAACAAATATGAAACAATCTTACTTGGATGACCTGAAATTAAAGCATATAACTAGTTAGTTACCTAATTGTAGCTAATTACAAAATTAAATTACTAGATCTAAACATCTATCCATTTCTTAAGAAAAGGTTAACATTTTTAAATAGCCTAATTGTCCAAATAACATTCACACAAGAATTCACAATATAACATGATTTTTAAATCTCATTGTCATGAATTTATAGGCCAAATGGAAGGAATTTAGTGTTCAATTCTCGTAAATTAATGGCCATTTAAATCATCTTGCGAGTGAGATTTTGTGGAATGCAATCGATTGGAACGTTGCATTTGCAGTGAATTTAAACCCTATATCTTCAGGAAAAACACTAATGGTTCGTAAGGGGCCTAAATCACCTTTTCGCAACATGAAATTTTGATAAGGCAAGGTAAGTTTTGTAACATACCTACACAGTGGTATCTGCCTCCACCACTACTCCTGACAGAGCATTCCTGGTACCCACCACCCTCTTGCCCTGCACATCTCCATTAAAATGTGTTCATCTCACCTTAAACCTATGACATCTAGTCTTTGACATTTTCACTCTGCAAAAAGATTCTGACCATCCACCAAACCTATGCCTCTCATATATATGCCCCTCATAACTTTATATCAGGTTTCCCCTCGACTCTGACATTCTAGAGAAAACAATCCAAGTCTGTCCAACTTTCTTTGTTACACTTTCTCTGTAGCTAATAGCCCCTAATCCAAGCATTAATCTGTTTATTTTTTTTGTGCCCTTTCTAAAGCCTCTAAATCCTGTCATGGGGTATTTAGAACTGCACTCAATATTACAATTTAATATAAATCATTATTAATTTTCCACAATTTTGTCAGTATTACCTCTAAATCAATTGTAATATGTTGAGGTTCTTAGTAAGCAACTTAAATATTAAGATTAAACGAGAACTTACCAGTTTTGAAGTTTAATCTTTATTTTATGAGGAGTTACGATGAGGGATTACGTGAAGAAGCCCGCCAGTTTGTATGCGTGTCAACCTTCAAAGCAGCGATGTGAAGTCACAGATAACAGTTGTTGAACTGAATATAGTAAGATTCGAGAAACAAAGAAATGACTTGTTATAGTAAGATTGAAGAGACTCTAATTACCAGTTGACTTTATGATCGAGGGTTGGGAGCGGAGGGCACGAAATCCCTCATCGCAACTCCTCATAAAATAAAGATCAAACTTCAAACTGGTAAGTTCTCGTTTAATCTTACTATTTCATTTCAAAGTCACGTGAGTGACTTCGTGAAGACTTCAAAGCTCTGTGATTTCATGCCCTGGACAACGTCCATGCTGTCACACACGCCACTGTAAGGATGGATAGGAGTAATCAAATTTTCAGACTGCTTGTACTGAAAAATAATAATATTTATTAATAACAACAAAAAGAAAAAAACCCTCACTGGGGAGTAGTTGTATGTTCTCGACCCGCATTCAGCACGGCCTCTGCGAACATTACAGGAGCGGTAACAGGTTTGTTATAAAACCGTTGAAAGGTGGCTTCACTGGCCCATCCCACTGTGGCAAGAATATGGTCCATGGGCACCTCCATGACCTTTGCTGCCGACGTTGATGCAGCCCTGGTGGAATGGGATTTAAAGACATTAGTGTCAATACCTGCTTCGATCAAGACGATCCTGAGCCATCTGGAGATCGTCTGTCCCGTCACTCTATGGTGAGGTTTTTTGTGGCTGATTAGCAGATATTTTTCCATTCCCCTTAATTTCCGCATCACTATTATATAGTGGCAGATATGGGTGGCTAAACATAGCCTAGCTTCAGCAGGGTATGCTGGAAACACCAGCTGCAACCCTGTGTATCCAGGTCTATGCTGCTTAAGTAATTCATCAACAAAGAAGATTACTTTCTCTGGGGTAGAGATCATTCTGTCAATCTTGGCCTTATGAAGTGTCTGTACCCTTTGTGCTGAAGTAAGTGCCAATAACATCACCAGCTTCAGGGTGAGTTTGTCCAATTCAAGCCCAGCCATGGGCGACCACGTCCTGAGTAGGGTTAGTACTTTCCCAATGTCCCAGGTGACGTTGTAACGGGGTCTTGGCGGATTGGAATTAAATATTCCCCGCATAAGTTTGGACACCAGTTTATTGGATCCTACCTCAATATTGAGATAGGATGATAGCGCACTCCTGGCGCTGTTGATGGCACTGTAGCTGAGGTGTTCATCATGATGCAACCCCGCAAGGAATTCCAGCACATCTGTGATTGAAACGGAGTCATATGTAATGTTCAAGCGGCCGCAGTAGGTTTCCCATTTCCTGATATGCGTTAGATATTGCCGTCTTGTGGACTCCCTGCATGATGCTCCAATTGTATCCATTGTCCTTGATGAGAGACCATACTGCAGTAATGGTCTGTTCAGAACCTGCAAGCCAATAATTTCAAGTGACTATGGCAGGGATGTTGTTCCCCTGTAACAGGGTTCGTCACCAATTGTGGGCAACCCTCTTAGAGGACCCGTGGTTGACTGATCATTCCAAGGACCACCGGATACCATGGCTGAGTAGGCCAGTCGGGTATGACAAGAATGCCTTTAGCAGCATCTAGCTGGATTTTCCGCAATACCCGACTGATGAGGCAAAATGGAAGAAATGCATAGAAAAACCATTTCCCCTAGACTAGCGAGAAGGCGTCCATCGCCATTGCCCCAGGATCTGGTTCCCATGATACGTATGTTGGTACCTGATGGTTCAACCGTGACGCAAAAAGGTCAATATACGGTTTACCAAATTTGGCTGTAATTTTGGCGAATATTTGGGGATTTAACATCCACTCGATGTTGTCATTAAATTTCCGTGACCTGGTATCCGCCACTGTATTGAGCTTACCTGGTAAATAGGTAGCTGAAATCCAAACATTCCGTTGTATGCACCAAGCCAAATTGTATTTGCCAATTCATCACATGAAATTGACCTGGTACCGCCCATATGATTTAGATATGCCACCGCAGTGGTATTGTCTATTTGGAGACGGACATGAGTGTCAGTAAAGTTTGAACAATAAGCTCTAAGTCCATGGAATGCTCCTAGCATCTCCAAATAATTTATCCCTTGTGATAACAACAGGGTAGATTCAAGGGTGTCCCATCTGCCTCCGCAACTAGTGTAGTTGTCCGTAGCTCCCCAGCCATGGGAGCTTGCATCTGTTTGTAAGTATACCACCGGACGAGGCACAATGATGGGTTTAAATGTTTGCCTTAAGTGGCAGCTGCATGGGTCTATCAAAATGTCCAGCATTCAATATTAACGCTGAAATTTTGGATCTTTGCAAATTTTGATAATGTAAAGGTCCGAATTAAGCAGCTGGAAAAGCTGCTACGATTTTCTCAATCACCTTAGCAGTTTGTCTGATTGATGGTATACTGGCACAGACCTGATTCTTACATGCTTGAATGATATCCCCAACTTTGTTAGTTGGTATGGTGGCAATCATGCGATTGGAATCCACCGTGAATCCCAGATAGTCCATGACCTGTGAAGGACAGAACTTTGATTTATCTGGATGGATAAATCCCATTTTTTGAAATATTTCCACAGTGGCTGAAACTGCCAATTTTGCTGATTCCAGTGTATTCCCAATGATTAGGATATCATCCAGGTAAGCCATAACCATATGATTTTGCCTCCTCAGTGTTGCTAGCACTGGCTTGAGTAATTTGGTAAACAATCTGGGGGCTGTGGTAAGCCCATTGGGCAAGCTTTGTATTGCCAAAGTTGATCCATCCAGGTAAACTTCAAGAACTTCCTGTGATGCTTCTGAATGGATACTGAATAGTATGCATCTTTTAAATCAATGCATGCCATGAAGCAGCCCTTAGAAACCAAAGATTTGGCTGTCTCGAACGTGTCCATTTTAAAATGGGTATATTTTACAAAAGTATTCAAATGGGTTAGATCGATGATAACCCGACATCCACCATCTTTCTTGGTTTTTGTGAATATGTGCATTGGGGTTGGTGGTGGAGGGAGATACAATAGTGGAGTTTGGGTAAGTTTAGATAGACACTTGGATATGCAGGAAATGGAAGGACATTAATTATGTGCAAGCAGATAAGCTGGTCTTGACATCATGTTTAGCGCAAACATTTGGAGTTGTCGGGCCTGTTCCTGCACTGTACTATATAAAGCTATACTGTACTACATATGTACTATATATATATATTTTTTGTATAAAACAGATTTTGGATGTTCACATTACAGTTTGAAATTCTTTTGAAGACCCACTGATTGTATCATCCAAAATGTCAATGTCAATGCCTAAACTAATTTTATGGAAGACTATGAGTAACTAAAAGTCATACTTACATCAACATATAGATTTTTAATTACAGCACCTTTATTTTGTAAATTTTTCATTCATGCTGAAATTTAGGACATCGTTAAAATTCAACCTATAGAACAGTAAGACATAAAAAAGAACATTTATTAAGAAATCTGTTGTGTCATGTTTTTCCAAAATTATAAATCATCTCTAGAATTAGAAAGCATATCGATAGTGAGACGAAGGGAGATCAAACATGCTGAAGAGACAATTGAAATCTCAGACTCTTACAATTAAATTACCATTATAAATCCTTTCTAGTTTTAATGTACTGCAGGTTCATAATGCCCATGCAGCAAATTGATTACCAAAAATTAATTATGAATTTGCACATAGCTCTTCAAATTTTGTTGAGTCGGTTCATTTTCCTTCCAGTCCTCGTAGAATGGTTTAATAATTTCTTTAGGTAAGGATATGATCGTATTATCCATTAATGGGATTTGGGCAACACTCTCAAGACCAACATTTTGTGCCAATCCCTAATTTCCCTTGAGTATATGATCCCCTTGATGCCTTCTTGAGCAGTCCATATGGTATTCTGGTAGAGTGGGGTGGAGTGGGAGAGGGGGGTGAGGGGAGGATGAGAGGGGGGAAGAGGACAGGAGAGGACAAGAACAAAGGACATTTAGTGTCACGTACACAAATTGGTGTAGTGAAATATGAGTTGCCATTCGCAGCACACCAATAAAAATAAAACACAACATTAAAGGGGGAGAGAGGGGGGTAGGGGGGGAGAGAGGGGGGGAGAGGGGGGAGAGAGGGGGTGAGAGAGGGGGTGAGAGAGGGGGGGAAGAGGGGGGGAAGAGGGAGAGGAAGAGGGGGGGAGAGGGGTGGAAAGAGGCGGGGAAAGAGGGGGGGAAGAGGTGGGGGGAAAGAGGGGGGGAAAGGGGGGGGGAAAGGGGGGGGAAAGAGGGGGGGAAAGAGGGGGGGAAAGAGGGGGGGGAAGAGGGGGGGGAAGAGGGGGGGAGAGGGGGGGAGAGGGGGGGAGAGGGGGGAAGGGGGGAAGAGGGGGGGAAAGAGGGGGAAAGAGGGGGGAAAGAGGGGGAAAGAGGGGGCTGAAGGGAGGAGGGGATATATGGGGTTGAGGGGGGAGGGGGTGTGAGGGGAGGGTGGAGCAGGGGGTGCGAGAGGGAAGGAGAGGGGGTGAAAGGGAGGGGAGGGGGAGAGTGCAGGGGGAGAGAGGATGGGTAGAGGGGGAGAGAGTATGGAAGGGGAGAGAGAAGGGGGGAGAGAGGAGGGGGGAGAGAGGAGGGGGAGAGAGAGGAGGGGGAGAAAGAGGAGGAGGGAGAGAGAGGAGGAGGGAGAGAGAGGAGGGGGAGAGGGAGGAGGGGGAGAGGGAGGAGGGGGGAGAGAGAGGAGGGTGGAGAGAGAGGAGGGGGAGAGAGAGGAGGGGGAGAGAGAGGAGGGGGAGAGAGAGGAGGGGGAGAGAGAGGAGGGGGAGAGAGAGGAGGGGGAGAGAGAGGAGGGGGAGAGAGAGGAGGGGGAGAGAGAGGAGGGGAGAGAGAGGAGGGGGAGAGAGAGGAGGGGGAGAGAGAGGAGGGGGGAGAGAGGGGGGGGAGAGAGGAGGGGTAGGAGAAGGAGAGGGGAGAGGTAGGAGAGGGGAGGGGGAGGGAGGATAGGAGGCGGTGAGGGGGGAGACAGAAGGAGTTGAAGAGGAGGGGGGATGGGGGGAGATGAGGAGGGAAGCCGGGCAGCGCGCGGGCCGCGGTCAGGGAGGAGGCATGATTCCCGAATGCTCTCATTGGCGGCTGCCGGCATCATTCAGGGCCCAAGTACGGGGGCAGGGGGGAGTGGTTAGGGGGGAAAGAGGGTGGGGAAGAGTAGGAGGAGGGGGGAGAGGAGGAAGGGAGCGCAGCAACCAAAGGACTTCAGCAGCTTCAATCCAGAGCCCGACGGAGAGGGAGGTAGAGGGGTCGGAGGGTGACCGGCAGAGGGCAGGGGTAGGGGCAGGGGGCAGGGGGCAGAGGGCAGAGGGCAGGGGGCAGGGGTAGAGGGCAGGGGTAGAGGGCAGGGGCGGGGGCAGAGGACAGAAGCAGCAGGCAGAGGCAGAGGACCCTCCTGTTATCTACGCAAAATATTCAATAAAATTAGTCAGGTATGATCTTCCCAAAACAAAGCAAAGCTGATCTTCCTTGAATTCTCCATCTTTAAGCAACACCCCACTTAATCCTTTATTTTTCTGTGCCCCAAAGCATCCTCTCCATGCACCCTCCTCCCACTCACCCATATCAGGACACACCCATTTCTCCTACTCCATCCCAGTTCACCAATATCCCTCCCTCTGGCTATACTCCTCTTATCACACAAGTGGATAGAAAAGGTTTGGCGGGATAAAGGCCAGCCACAGGAAAGTTGGAGTAGCTTGATTCGGCAACATAGTTGGTTCGTATAGTTGAGTTAGGTTGAAGAGCCCGTTTCCATGTTCACTAACTCTATGATTAGTTGCCAATTGGTTAGGGGCGGTGAAAGGTGACAGCATAGGGGTGTGATGGCAGGACCCAGGATTATTCCTTTCCCACCCTGCTACAATGTTGACTCAGTGCTGCATCTTTAGTTTAGTTTAGTTTAGTTTAGAGATACAGCACGGAAACAAGGACTTCGGCACACTGAGTCCGCACCGACCAGCTATCCCCATACACTAGCACTATCCTACACACTAGGGACAATTTTACAATTTTGAACAAAGCCAATTAACCTACGAACCTGCATGTCTTTGGAACGTGGGAGGAAACCAGAGCACCCAGGGAAAACCCACACGGTTGGGGGGGGAATGTACGAACTCTGTACATGTAGCACCTGTAGTCAGGATCGACCCCGGGTCTCTGGCACTGAAAGGCAGCAACTCTACCACTTCCATCCGTTTGAAGTGCAGGCCCAGACCCAGGCTCACCAATAGAAAGAAGCATAAAGTCACAGCCACCGATATCAGACCTGACATCATCATAGTGGGAAGCGACAGGGAACTGACAAGGAACTGCAGTTATATGAATAGAACTACATTTAAAATCCCAGATCAGATGAGAGTACTAATCCACTAATTCGTTCATTCCCAGCACTGGAGAGCTGTTTAATTGGCTTTCTGCTGTGGGGAAGTAGTCACATGTAATAAATTGTATCAATGAGTATTATTAAATGGCTCCAGAGACTAGAATCACAGTATAAATATTTATGCAGGGTGCCTGTGAGAAGACTCAAAGATTGTTTTCTGCCTAAGGGCAGCTAACAGACTCTACTCTGTAAATGGACAAAGTAAATATTGCACAAATTATACATCCACTGATCCTTCTAACTACTGCTCCAATTTCATCATAATGAATAATCTTGTGTTCCACAGCAATGGGGTTAAGTGTCAATTGCATTAAATTATTCCTCAGCTCATTTGATTGCAGAAGCATACAGATTACCATCTTTGCTATCTGCCACTATCTGTTGTCTGTGGGAACAATCAGCGAACAAGTATGCAAGCAGTGGAAGATAGACACAAAATGCTGGAACAACTCAGCGGCGAAGGCAGCATCTCTGGATAGAAGGAATGGGTGACTTTTCGAGTCGAGACCCTTCTTCAGACTGAGAGTTGGGAGATAGGGAGACACAGAGATAAGGAAGGGTAAAGTGTGTGAAAACAAAACATCAAACAAGATCATGGAAAATGGAGAATAGATCATTGTTAGCTAGGAGAATGTGACAAAAATGTAATCAGGGACAGTCAGACTGGTCGGAGAACCGGGAAGAGGGAGGGATGGAGAGAAAGGGAAAGCAAGGGTTACTTGAAGTTAGGGAAGTCAATATTCATACCGCTGGGGTGTAAGCTGCCCAAGCGAAATATGCTCAGCCAGCAGATCAGGTAGGTCTAGGCGGACTGAGCAGAGGTGTTCAGCAAATCGATCGCTGAGCCTGAGTTTGGTCAAACCTACCAATCCACCTGAACCTATCTGATCTGCCGGTTGCTAAACACTTTAACTACCCCTCCCATTTCCACACCAACCTTTCTGTCCTGGGCCTTCTCCATTATCAGAGTGAGGTCTAGCACAAATTGGAGGAACTGCAACTGGGCAGCTTACAACCCAGCAATGGTACTGGTATTTAAACGAGATGGTTGATACAAGCAAATATAAACCAGTTAGACTGTGGAAGCCTCATAAAGTGAAACACAATAAATTAGTAATCTGAGACAGTGGGTTAGACAAGGTCTGTCTCACTGCATTTGCAGCCATGGAAGCCACACATCTCCACTTACCTTTCCTCACTTGCAGAAGGCTGGATGACCTGACTTCTACTATTGGAAAACCAGCAGCTTAGTTGGACCGGCTTCCTGTTTCCTTTGTGTCTGAAAGACAGTATATGCTGAGGCCTAGGCCCTAGAATGGACTTTCACTTAGTTTTTTTTTAATTAAAGGTATTTAAAACAAATAAAATGATTTAAAAATCCATTAAAGTAACTTAAATACCTTAATATGAACAAAATTAAATGCTGGAGATCTGAAATAAACACTGAGAATGTTAGAAGCACTCAGCAGGTTAGGCAGACACCACCCGTAGTCAGGATCAAACCCAGGTCTCTGGCACTGTAAGACAGCAACTCTACTGCTTCTGTTGATCTATTATGGCAGTAGGGAAATTATAGTGGGTCCAGGTTCTTGCTAAAGCAAGAGTCTATATGCACCATAAACAAACTCTCGAAGCACTTCATCACCTCGAAAGTTAGTGCCACTGGTGGCTAGTCACTGAGGCACGTCACGATTCATGGGCATTGTTATTGTTATTGATGTCCTTTTAAATTACGTGCGTATCTCAGATCTTAATAATGATCACATACAAAGGGAATATAGGCTTGTCTGAACAACCACAAGCAAAGATTCCCAGTTTTGTGATAAAGAAAATGAATTTGCAGTTGCAATATCTAGAATGTTTGCTGCACACTGTGTAATTGTACTAAAGTCACACGCCTTTAAGCACAATAATTCAAAGCAGCAAGCTATCAATTTAGTTTAGTTTAGTTTAGTTTAATTTTGTTTCGTTTAGAGATGTAGCACGGAAACAGGCCCTTTGGCCCACCGAGTCCATGCCGACCAGCGATCCGCACAAAATAACACTATCCTACACACACAAGGAACAATTTACAATGATACCAAGCCAATTAACTTACAAAACCATGTGTCTTTGGAGTGTGGGAGGAAACTGTAGATCACGAAGAAAACCCACGCAGGTTTCAGGGGGGACGTACAAACTCTGTGCAGACAAGCACCCGTAGTTAGGATCGAACCCAGGTCTCTGGCGCTGTAAGACAGCAGCTCTACCGCTGTGCCACCATGCCGCAGGTGACTTATCACTGCTACTGCCAATTTAACCATTTTCACCCCAGTTATTCATTTAGTTTAGTTTAGTTTAATTTACTTTACTTTACTTTACACATTGAATCACGCTTGCCAAGGAATTAGTTTGTGGTCTAGAACTCTAAGTGTGTTGTACACTGTCAGCTGTTCATTCACTCAGATTCCTAACAATCCTTGAAGCTCGCCTTGGGCACCATTATATAAGTAATGCCATGGGATTTAGGGATGTTCTGAGAGGGATTTACAAAAATGATGGACTTTCCTTTTCTCGCCTGTCCAATTGTCTTTCTGGAGGTAATGGTATCCTGCATCATGTGTGAATCTGTGGTAAGCAATGGACAGAGGTTATTAGAAACATAGAAGCATAGGAAAATAGATGCAGCAGAGGTCATTTGGCCCTTCGAGCCAGCACCTCCATTCAATTTGATCATGGTTGATCATCCAAAATTAGTATACTATTAGCTTTTTCACTTCCTGCTGTACCTACATGCTTACCTTCAGTGACTGATGTATACACATACCCGGGTCTTGTTGCACCTCCCCTTAGCCAATATATCCATAATGCTTCCGCCAGGCTAGCGATGAGAAGCTGGGGCCAGATTCCTTCACTGCCGTGCACTGCCCTTGAAGCTCAGTCTTTCGTGCAACTTGGCTCCAACTGCAGTCTTCCGCAAGGTGGCCTGGATCCAGCAGTTTCACTGGGACCTAGAACTAGGTTCAACCAATCCAAAGCAACCCCATCCTTTGCCATTGAATGTGATTGACTCGGACATGCAGAAATGTTACGAAAAAAGGAAAAATTGTTACATTTTTAAATTAAAAAATATTAAGAATCAGAGTAGGAGAATATTGAGAGTTTAGTTTAGTTTAGCGATACAGTGTAGAAACAGGCCCTTCCGCCCACTGAGTCAGTGCCGACCAGTGATCACCCCTACACTAGCACAATCCTACACACTGGGGACAGTTTACAATATTTGTCAAAGTCAATTAACGTACAAACTGGTACGTCTTTTTGAATGTGGGAAGAAACCAGAGCACCCGGGGAAAACCCATGTGGTCACAGGGAGCACGTACAAACTCCGTACAGATGGCGCAGGATACCTACAGTAGTCAGGATATCAAACCCAAATCTCTGGCACTGTAAGGCAACGATTCTATCACAGTGCTACCATCCTGCTCTTAGCATAGGGAAATCAATAACTAGAAGACATGGGTGAGATGGGCAAGAATTAATAACAATTTAAGGGGCAACCTTTTCACTCAGAGGATGGTAGGTATATGGAACTGACAGAGGAGGTAGTTGAGGCAAGTACTAGAACATTTTAAAGAACATGGTACATGGGTAGGAAAGGCCTGGAGGGATATGGGGGTACCAAATGGAGGTAGGTGGGGCTAGCATAGATGGAACATCTTGGTCAGTAATGGGCAAGTTAGAAACATAGAAACATAGAAAATAGGTGCAGGAGTATGCCATTTGGCCCTTCAAGCCAGCACCACCATTCAATATGATCATGACTGATCATCCAATATCAGTACCCCATTCCTGCTTTCTCCCCATATCCCTTGATTCTGTTAGCCCGATGAGTTATTTATAACTCCCTCTTGAAAACATCCAGTGAATTGGCCTCCACTGACATCTGTGGCAGAGAATTCCTCAGATTCACAACTCTCTGGGTGAAAACATTCTTCCTCATCTCAGTCCTAAATGGCCTACCCCTTATTCTTAAACAGTGACCCCTGGTTATGGACTCCCCCAACAAAGGGAACATTTTTCCTGCATCTAGCCTGTCCAATCTCTGAAGAATTTTCTACAAGATATCCCCTCATCCTTCTACATTCCAGTGAATATAAGCCCAGTCGACCCATTCCTTCATCATATATCAGTCTATCCATCCCGGGAATTAAACTGGTGATCCTATGCTGCACTCCCTCAATAGCAAGATTGTCCTTCCTCAAATTTGGAGACCAAAACTGCACACAATACGCCAGGTGTGGTCTCACCAGGGCCCTGTACAACTGCAGTAGGACCTCTTTGTTACTGTACTCAACTCCTCTCGCTATGAAAACCTCGCTGTGTTGCAAGAAAAACAACATATTTAAAATGTAAAAACATATTTAAAAACATAAGGATATAAATGACATATAAAATAACCTCACGCCAATTATGATGTCCTGACGTTTCAGTGACGCTTATTGTTTCTTAGACGAGTTCAGTTTTGTTTAAAGATACAGCAGAAAAACAGGCTTTTCTGCCCATCGAGTTCACACCGACCAGAGATCCCCACACATTAACATTATCTTACACACACGAGGGATAATATACATTTATACCAAACCAATTAACCTACAATCCTGTACTTTCTTTCTGATGGAAATTGGTGCACCCAGTGTAAATGATGGTGGGCAGACCCAGAAGGCAGCAAAAGCAGGCTGCTGGAGGAATACAGCAGGTCATGCAGTGTGTGTGGAGGCAAAGGGATAGTTCACATTCTGGGTAGAGACACTGTATCAAATTTGGAAGGCAAATATGATGAGATACAATATGATACAATATGATACGATACAATAGAACTTTATTTATCCCAGGAGGGAAATTGATCTGCCAACATATATGAAACATGAAATTAAAGTGACGAGAGGAAAGGATTGGGAATGTGCAAATATTGGAGGGGGTGGTGGGGGGGGAGTCAGTCTACCTCACGACAGAAGGGGGAGGAGTTGCACAGTTTGATAGCCGCAGGGAAGACGGATCTCCGGTGGCGTTCTGTGTTGCATCTTGGTGGAACCAGTCTGTTGCTGAAGGTACTCCTCAGGTTGACCGGTGTGTCACGGAGGGGGTGAGCTTTAATATCCAAGATGCTCCGCAGTTTGAGGAGCATCCACCACTCCAGGACCACCTCCCATGAATCCAACTCCGCCCCCAGGTTGGAGCCAACCTTCCTGATGAGTTTGTTAATCCCAGTTTGACATCTGCGGCCTTCACCCTTCTGACACAGCACATGGCAGCAAAGAAGATGGCACTGGCTACCACCGATTGGTAGAACATCTGCAGCATCTTGTTGCAAACATTGAAGGAACGAAGCCTTCTCAAAAAGTACAGCTGGCTCTGTCCCTTCTTGTACAGGGCCTCAGCATTCCTGGACCAGTCAAGTTTACTTTTCAGGTAAATGCCTGGAAGTCCATGGAAATCGCACCTCCTGGCCAGTCATGAAGATAAAAATCAACAGTTCCAAGCAGAATTGCTGGTTCATAATTGGAAGATTCAGTCAAGATAGATTTTGCCTACCAGTACCAATATTCCATGCTTTTCAAAAGACTTTATAGAACTTTTCTCATTATTACTTCTGACACATGGAGATAACGTCAGTGATCAGAACAGAATGACATAAAGGTTCTTCATATTTGTTTAGCTCTCAAAAGTTTTATTATTAAATTGATAAAAAATACTATTTGACTATGTAATTGCTGTTGCTCTTGAATTTAATTATCTGAAGCTGACAGGTACTGCGTGCCCAGAGAAAAAAATGACATTTAATTTTTGTATTAGTTAGTTGCAATGTCAAATTCTAAGTTGCTGCAATATCAAACCACAGGGCGGATGGTAATTTGCATTTTATAGCATTCCCATCAGCAGCTTAATGATGGAACGGTATTCACCCTGAATCAGGTGCAAAGATCATTACTGAGGCATCACTCTCTTGCAGTTGCCACAGAACTCACAGCTGCCTTGCTCTTGCCCTGCTGACTGAGGCAAGTGATTCAGACCATTAAGGGCAATCACAGTACATCTGTGTTAAAAGCCACTGTGGAGGTGAGGGAATAGGAGTGCCCAGGCAAATGGCCCTTTTCTACTTGGCTGCACCTCTTGTAACATAATGCAATGGCCTGATCTATTTAGTTTAATCTAGTTTGAGATGCAGCATGGAAACAGGCCCTTCGGCCCACTGAGTCCGCGCCGACCAGCAATCCCCACACATTCACACTACACAACATGCTAGGGACAATTTACAATTTACAGAGGCCAATTAACCTACAAACCTGCATGTCTTTGGAGTGTGGGAGGAAACTGAAGATCTTGGAGAAAACCCTCGCAGGTCACAGGAGAATGTACATACTCCGTACAGACAGCACCTGTAGTCAGGATCAAACTGGTCTCTGCCGCTGTAAGGCAGTAGCTCTACCACTGCGCCACCATGCCGCCCACTAGCTATGAGTAGCCCCCAACCACTCCAAGGTACTGGGTCACAAAGCAGGGTCAATGATCCCAGAATCTTGCAAAGAGTTGCAGGATGTAATGATACTACAAACACTGACCCTAACATTTATGGACAAGAGTGGAGTGCAGCGAGTAAATCGAGCAGTTAGTGGTCCAAATATAGGCGCTCTAGTGAAGACGCTTTAATTCAGTTTCTCTGTCAACTTGCTGCGACATTTGTTCCTTATTTCATTTCGGAGTCACGTGAGTGACTTAGTGAAGAACCCGCCAGCACGCATGCGCGACATATCGTCGCTCGCATTTGCAGTCGACGGCTGGAGGAGGAGCGCGGCTCACCACCAGCCCTCATAAGGACCAACTCAGGTAAGTATAATCAACCTTGAGCTGGTTGGTTTGTCTGTTAGTAATTTTTTCCTACAGAGAAACATGGACAGAAGAAGTAAGGGCCGCAGGACGTCCGGAAGGATCTGCAGGCCACCAAGCCCGGAGCTCCCTTCTACAGCGCCCGCTGGAAGGATCGGGAAAAAGGCGCGCAAATCGGGGAGCCCTGTAATCACAGGACCCGAATCACCGGCACAGCTGAGCTCTAGCGGGGTTCCCGCAGAGCAAGAAGTCGGAATAGCGCCGGAGCAGGTGGACCCTGACTCCATTTCCCTCTCGCCAACTGGATCATTGGCAGAGGCGAGCAAAAAGGGTTTACGTGCTGCTGCACGGCCCTTCTCCCTGAGCCCTCATAGTAGAGCCAGGGATAGAGCTCGAGAACCTAGCCCTTTTCGGGCAGAGGGTTCACCAGGTGCCGCTAGATCGCGGCCTGGTGTAGCAGCGAGACCTGAGTCCACTGGCCAGTAGAGACTCACCAATTAGTCGGACCAGGAGGAGTCACACAGGTGGAGGCTCGCCACGGTCACCGCTTCCCCCGCTGGGGGATGGACGGGACCGTACGCCGTCTGGGTCCAGAAAAAGGACAGTCGGCAAGCCCGCGCGGATGTCGGGTCACCACGCCGAGGCGTTGGGTGCCGACTTATCACCGCATATGCCCTCGGAGGCAGACGGATGCAGCTCAGCCATAAGAAGGCGTATGAGCAGATCCGCGCGGGAGTCGTTCAGTATCGCTGAGGCGGCTGGAAGCGACTTACCGTCACGGCACCGACATTACCTCGACGAGGTACGGGCCGATGATAGGAGCCTCAGAAGTTCCTTCGGGCATGAGGACTCTAATCGCCCATTCATGCAAGATGAAGGGCGCATAGACCGGATGGAGAGGATAATGGAACAACTCCTGCTTAATCAAAGACAGGAAGCCCACAGTTCCAGGGGACTTATGAACATATCCCCATCATCTATGGGCAGCATGAGGCCAGAAGAGGAGGAAATTTTGGTACATGCCCCAGTTGCACCTGAAGTTCCCCAGGAAGAGCTCCTGGACGTGGCAGCCAAGTTTGGATTACCCGTTTCATCGGGCCAACCCCTCGATACCAAGCTGGATGCTACCATAGATTTCCTCACGAATCATCAACTACAGGAGGAGGTCCTTGCAAAGGCCATGGATAGACACAAGGCGCCGGGCAATTGTAATTCGCTCATTGTGCCTACAGTCAATATGCCGATTTGGGGCAATATCAGCCCGGGCATTCGCACTCAGGAAGTAAAATTACAGAGAATCCTGAAGTTGCTCACATCTGGGATTACTGCGTTTGCAAGGTCGGTGGATGGAGTGGACTTGAGCATCAAACAGGAGGATGCACTGGCTCTACTTTGCAACACGCAATACGAAATTAATGCTTTCAGGAAAAGTATTATCAAGCCGACATTAAACCCCAAATTTGCGGGGTTATGTAGAGCACCTCCAACACCACCACCCAGACAGCTATTCGGTGAAGACCTCCCGAAGCAGGTCAAAGACCTAGATGATCATGCCAAAACAGTGGGTCTGATGAGGTCACAGACCGTGACCAGACAGACGGCCAAGCAAACACCGTTTTTCAGGCCACAAGGTCCTACCGATAGGCCAGCAAGGACCTACGTTCCGGCGCCTCCTATGTACCAACAGCCTCAACAGCCCAGGCCTTTTTTTAGGGCTGGGCCCTCAACGGCCAGCATGGAAAATGCGGTTTCCGTATTTCCAGCGCAACCCAGCACCTCCACGTCCCACCAAAAACGTCAGGGACCACCGATAACCATGAAGGTAAGGGGGTCTGGTTTTCATACACTGGCATGTCTAACCTCACATGTTGGGGGTAGGTTACGGGGGTTCAAGGAGGCATGGGAAACCATCACCTCAGATGAGTTTATTCTACAAAGTATTCAGGGTTATGAGATTGAGTTTACAAATGGCCAAATTCCTCCACCTCAGCATATGCCGAATCGCAGATTTGCACTTTCCAAGAAGGAAACAGCAGTAGGCTATGCTGAAATATTAAGACTCCTGGAGAAAGGTGTGATAGAAAGAACTACACATGAGCCGGTTGAGTTTGTATCCAATATATTTACTAAAACCAAAAAAGATGGTGGATGTTGGGTCATTATAGATGAACCCATTTGAATACCTTTGTACAATATACCCATTTCAAAATGGACACGTTTGAAACAGCCAAATCTTTGATTTCTGAGGGCTGCTTCATGGCATGCATTGACTTGAAAGATGCATACTATTCAGTATCCGTTCAGAAACATCACAGGAAGTTCTTGAAATTCATCTGGATGGATCAACTTTGGCAATATAAAGCTTTGCCCAATGGGCTTACCACAGCCCCTAGACTATTTACCAAATTACTCAAGCCAGTGTTAGCCACACTGAGGAGGGCAAATCACACGGCCATGGCTTATCTAGATGATATCCTCATTATTGGGCATACATTGGAATCAGCAAAATTGGCAGTTTCAGCCACTGTGGATATATTCCAAAAAATGGGATTTATTATCCATCCAGATAAATCAAAGTTCTGTCCTTCACAGATCATGGACTATCTGGGGTTCACCATAGATTCCAATCACATGATTGCCACCATACCAACTAACAAGGTTGGGGATGTCATCCAAACATGCAAGAACCTGGTCTGCGCCAGTATGCCATCAATTAGACAAACTGCTAAGGTAATTGGGAAAATCGTAGCAGGTTTTCCAGCTGCTCAATTCGGACCTTTACATTATCAAAATTTACAAAGATCCAAGATTTCAGCATTAAAATTGAATGCTGGACATTTTGATAGACCTATGCAGCTGCCACTCAAGGCAAAAATTGAGTTACAATGGTGGATTGATAATATCCATAACTCATTTAAACCCATCATTGTGCCTCGTCCGGTGGTATACTTACAAACAGACGCAAGCTCCCATGGCTGGGGAGCTACGGACAACAACACCAGTTGTGGGGGCAGATGGGACTCACTAGAATCTACCCTTTTGTTAGCACAAGGGATAAATTATTTGGAGATGCTTGGGGCATTCCACGGACTTAGAGCTTATTGTTCAAACTTTACTGACACTCATGTCCGTCTCCAAATAGACAACACCACTGCGGTGGCATATCTAAATCATATGGGTGGTACCAGGTCAATTTCATGTGATGAATTGGCTAATACAATTTGGCTCTGGTGTATTCAAAGGAATATTTGGATTTCAGCTACCTATTTACCAGGTAAGCTCAACATAGTGCCTGCACCAGGTCACGGAAATTCAATGATAACATCGAGTGGATGTTGAATTCCCAAATATTCGAACAAATTACAGCCAAATTTGGTAAGCCGGATATTGACCTTTTTGCGTCACGGTTAAACCATCAGGTACCAACATATGTATCATGGGAGCCAGATCCTGGGGCAATGGCGATGGACGCTTTCTCGCTAGACTGGGGGAAATGGTTTTTCTATGCATTTCCCCCATTTTGCCTCATCAGTCGGGTATTGCGGAAAATCCAGCTAGATGCTGCTAATGGCATCCTTATCATACCCGACTGGCCTACTCAGTCATGGTATCCGGTGGTCCTTGGTATGATCAGTCAACCATGGGTCTTCTTGGAGGGTTGCCCACTATTGGTGACGAACCCCGTTACAGGGGAACCACATCCCTGCCATAGTCATTTGAATGTATTGGCTTGCAGGATTTGAACAGGCCATTACTGCAGTATGGACTATCATCAAGGACCATGGATACCATAGGAGCATCATGCAGGGAGTCCACAAGACGGCAATATTTATCGCACATCAGGAAATGGGAAACCTACTGCGGCCGCTTGGACATTGCGTATGACTCCGTGTCAATCACAGATGTGCTGGAGTTCCTTGCGGGGTTACATCATGACGAACACCTCAGCTATAGTGCCATCAACAGCGCCAGGAGTGCACTATCATACTACCTCAATTTGGAGGTAGGATCCAATAAGTTGGTGTCCAAACTGATGCGGGGAATATTTAATTCCAATCCGCCTAGACCGCGTTACAACGTTACCTGGGATATTGGGAATGTACTGACCCAGCTCAGGACGTGGTCGCCCATGATTGGGCTTGAATTGGACAAACTCACCCTGAAGCTGGTGATGTTATTGGCACTTACTTCGGCACAAAGGGTACAGACTCTTCACAAGATCAAGATTGATAGAATGATCTCTACCCCAGAAAAGGTTATTTTCTTTATTGATGAATTGCTTAAACAGCACAGGCCTGGGTTTACAGGTCTGCAGCTGGTGTTTCCAGCATACCCCGCTGATGCCAGGCTATGTTTAGCCACCCACATCCGCCACTATATTAAAGTGACGCGGAAATTAAGGGGAATGGAGCAATACTTGCTAATCAGCCATAAGAGACCTCACCATAGAGTGACGGTACAGACAATCTCCAGATGGCTCAGAATCGTTTTGAACGAAGCAGGTATAGATACTAATGTATTTAAATCCCATTCCACCAGGGCTGCATCAACGTCGGCGGCAAAGGTCATGGAGGTACCCATGGACCATATACTAGCCGCAGCGGGATGGGCCAGTGAAGCCACCTTTCAACGGTTTTATAATAAACCTATTACCGCTCCTGGAATGTTTGCAGAAGCTGTACTGAATGCAGGCCGAGGACATTCGGCTACTCCCCAGTGAGGGGTTTTTCTTTTGTTATTATTAATAAATATTATTATTTTTCAGAACTAGCAGTCTGAAAATTTTTGATACTCCTGTCCATCCTTATCGTGGCGTGTGTGATAGCATGGACGTTGTCCACGTGACTCCGAAATGAAATAGTAAGATTAAACGAGAACTTACCAGTTTGAAGTTTGATCTTTATTTTATGAGGAGTTGCGATGAGGGATTTCGTGCCCTCCGCTCCCAACCCTCGATCATAAAGTCAACTGGTGACTAGAGTCTTTTCAATCTTACTATCACAAGTCATTTCCTTTGGTTTGTTGGTTCTGTGATTCCACACCGCTGCTTTGAAGAGATGTCGCGCATGCGTGCTGGCGGGTTCTTCACGAAATCCCTCATCGCAACTCCTCATAAAATAAAGATCAAACTTCAAACTGGTAAGTTCTCGTTTAATCTTACTATTTTATTGTGAGCTAGACAGTCAGCATCTTTTTCCATGGATGGAAAAATCAAAACTAAAGGACATAGCTTTGAGGTGAGAGGGACAACGTTTCAAGGAGATGTGGGGCAAGATTTTTTACAGAGGGTGGTGCGTGGCTGGAGTACACTGCCCTGGGTTGGTGGTTGAAACAGATACATTAGTGGCATTTAAACGACTTTTGGATAGATATATCATCGGCAGGGAATGCAGGCATATGGACAATGTGCAGGAAGACAAGTGATGGGCTTGACATCATGTTCGGCACAGACATTGTGGGCTGCAGGGCCTGGTCTTGTGCTCTACTCTTCTGTGTTCTATGTTCAGATGTTCATAGGTTCTAGGAGCAGAATTAGGCCATTCATCCCATCATCAACTGCACTATTCAATAATGGCTGATCAATCTTTCCCTCTCAACCCCATTCTCCTGGCATCTCTCCCTGACACCCGTACTAATCAAGAATGGCACACAGGGATTTTTAAATGTGGAAATGGCTGCTGTGCAGAGGATGACATCACTGGATCTGCAAGACAAATACAGGACAAATGCCAAGCAAACCAATATTGATCATCCTCAAAAGAGCCTGGGTCATTTTCCGAAGGCCACAAACCAATCATGAGACCACTGGCTTGGTCTAATTTATTTTATGAGGGCTTGACGGAGCAGGTACAGGGATGATTTTTCCCTGGGTGGGAGATGGGCAAAAATAAGGATTTAATTGTGACAAAAATGAGAAGTAACTTCTTCACTGATGAAGCTTAAAGATGAGAGGGATTGTTCAAACCTCATGGCCCCACGCTGACTAACTCTACTTTGCAGCATTTACCCAAGGTCATAGAACATAGTGCAGAGAAGTACAGCACAAGAATAGGCCCTTCAGCCCACAATGCCTGTGCTAATCAGGATGCCAAAATCATTGCTGATCTAACTGCACATAACTCATATCACTCCATTCTCTGCATAGCCTAATTACCTATCCACAAGTCTTTTCAATGCCACTAATGTATCTGCTTCAACCACCACCCAGCAAAGCGATCCAGGCACTCACCAATCTCGGTGTAAAAAACATTCCCCACTCATCTCCTTTAAACTTAGTCCCTCACACCTTAAACTTAGGTCCTTTAGTCTTTGACCATTGTTATTCAATGTTTACTCAACATGAAATCTTTCATCATTGGAGTCCTGCTGCTTGCAGGCTCAGTCATCACATTCATCCTTGGCTTGCCTCAGGATCAGAATGAATACAGATGCTGGAAATGTGAACATAAAACAGAATACCTATCTTCAGCACGTCTCGTTCAACCTCCAGGTTGAGAACAGAGCTAATGCTTTAGTTCTAATGAAAGGTCTGCAGCTAGACGATTAGTTGCTTTTCTCTCTCCACAGTTGTCACTTGACTCCCCTGAGCATTGCAAGCATTTGCTGTTTTTGTAACTTCACTTTCCTCAGTTTCCTTTTGCAACTGAGATATCTGGTTTAGATCAGTTTAGTTTAGTGCCGACCAGCACCCCCATACACTAGCACTTGCGTGGGTTTTCTCCGAGAACTTTGATTTCCGCCATACTCCAAACACATAAGGGTTTGCAGGTTAATTGCCTTGGTATAAATGTAAATTGGCCCTAGAGTTCGTAGGATAATGTCAATGTGCGGGTATCGCTGGTCGGCGCGGACTCGGACGGACGAAGGGCCTGTTTCCGTGCTGTATCTCTAAACAAAAACTAAAGTGGAACAGCACTATCCTACACACTAGAGACAATCTACATTTTTTTACTGAAGATAATTAACCTACAAACCTCTACATCTTTGGAGTGTGGAAGGAAACCAGAGCTCCCAGAGAAAACCCACACGACAAAGGTACAGATTCCTTACAGACAGCACCCAGTCAGGATCGAACCCAGGTCTCTGGAGGTGTAAGGCACCAACTGTATCACTGCGCCACCGTGCCGCCCCAAATGGTTACTGAAGGCATGCATATTCCATCAGGATAGAGATATAGTTCAGCAAGAGTTAACATGCTTTATAAGGATGTTTCCAGGTTTGAGTTGTAAAGAGAGGCTGGATAGGCTGGATCTCTTATCCTTGGAGTGTAGGAGACTGAGATAAAGAGCTGTATGAAATTACGAGGGGAATAAATAAAGTGAATAGCCACCCTGTCTCAGAATAGGGGACTCTAAAACTATAATGAACAAGTTTAAGATGAGAGAGGAAAGATTTAAAAGGGACTTGAGGGACAGCTTTTTCCGCACCGGGTGGTCTTTATATGGAATAAACTGCCAGAGGAAGTGGGAGAGGTGCTTACAATTACAATATTTAAAAGACATCTGAACACCTACATTGGTAGAAAAGGGTTGAAGGGATATGGGCCACACATATGCAAGTGGGACTAGCTATGTTAGACAGCTCAACAACAGTCTGAAGAGGTCCCAACCCGAAACGTCACCTATCCATTGTCTCCAAAGATGCTGCCTGGACCTGCTGAGCAACTCCAGAATTTTGTGTCTATCTTTGGTATAAACTAGCATCTGCTATTCATTTTTATTACATTATCTCAGCAAGGAGAAGTTGGGCCGATCTGCCTATTTTTGTACTTTATAGCTCTATAACTTGTAAGTGACTTGCGCAGGTACAATAACAGAAATAAAAGACACTTGGACGGGTCTCTGGATTGGAAAGGATTAGTGGGATATGGACCAAATGCAGGCAAATGGGGGAAGCTTAGATAAGACATCTTGGTCGGCATGGACGAGTTGGATCGATGGGCCTGTTTCCGTGCTGTATGTCCCTATCTGTGACTGTGACTTTGAGACTGTGATCCTTCACCTCATTAAGAAAAAGTGATGTGAAGTAGAAATTTGTGAAGTTCGTCCAACCTGATGTTTGTCGGCCATTTACCTAGACAGTAGTTTGTGCCACTCAACGATCCTCAGCAATGTTGCCAATCTTAGTTCACGTCTGGAAGCATACCTTCTCCAACTTCATCTACTGCATCCGCTGTTCCAGGTGTGGACTCCTGTACATCGGCGAAAGCAAAACGCAGGCTCGGCGATCGTTTCGCTGAACACCTCCACTCGGTCCGCCTTAACCTCCCTAATCACCCGGATGCTCAGCACTTTGACTCTCCCTCCCATTCCCACACTGACCTTTCTGACCGGGGCCTCCTCCATTGTCTGATTGAGGCCCAGCGCAAATTGTAGGACAGCACTTCATATTTTGCTTGGGTAGTTTACACCCTAGGGGTATGAACATTGACTTCCCTAACTTCAAATGGCCTTTTCTTTCCGATCAGTCCTACTGTCTCCGACTACATTTTATCTCTGTACTGCCCACTCCCGACCAGAAACGTCACCCATTTCTTCTCTCCAGAGATGCTGCCTGTCCCGCTGAGTTACGTCAGCATTTTGTGCCTATCTAGTTTGTCTGAACAGGTGATGGAGATTATGTGACCAGACCTTGCATGCACAGATGATGTCAGGATTGAACAATTTCCCCGAAAACCTAGTTGAATGTAAATATATTTATATATTCAACTCGCCTATGAAAATGATCACAATAATATAATTTTAAATAGGAGTCAATCTATTATAAATTACAATATAATATAATTAAAATTAAAATGTTAATGTAATTTTTGCATCAACGTGACCAACCAGGTAACTGTTTCATTGGACATTTGCTTTTGGTTAGCCTAGGCATGTTGGATCTCCCGGTTGCTAACTATTTTAACTCCCCATCCCATTCCCACATTGACCTTTCTGTCCTGGGTCTCTACCATTGGCAGGGTGAGGCTGCATGTAAACTGAAGGAACAGCACTTCATATTCCACGGGTAGCTTAAAACCCAACAGTATCAGCAATGAATTCTCGGTTACTAAACAACGAACCTCACCCTCCTCACCCCCCTCTTATTCCCCTTTCTGTGCCCCACCAGATGTGCACCCACATCTCCCACTATCCCACCCCCCTTTTCCCTTCTCCCCTTCCTTCTCTATTTAAGTTTAGATTTATTATTGTCACGTACTAAAAGCTTTGGTATATCAAATATACCATACATGGATACAATCAGTTCAGACACGTACAATTGAAGAGCAAAAGGGAAACGACAGAGTTCACAGCATTGTATTGCATTGTAGCGCATCAGTTCCTTAGACAAAGCCCAAAGTCCTCAATGGGGTAGAGGTGAATCAAGCAGTAACCTAGCTCCTGGAAAGAATGTTCAAAAGCCCGATAATGGACGGGAAAAAGCTGCTCCATAGTCTGGTACTGCGTTCTTTCAAGCTTCTATACTTTCTGAAATATGGTAGTAGGGAGAAGAAGGAATTACCGGGTCAGGACAAGTCTTTGATCATGTTGGCTGGTTTTCTGAAGCAGCATGTAGTGTAGATGGAGTGAATGGTGGGGAATCTGCTCTGTGCGATGGACTGGGCAACATCCCCAACCCTCCACAATTTCTTGCGATCTAGGATAGAACTATTTGCAAACCAAGCTGTGATGCAACCAGGTCACATGTTTTCTATGGTGCATCTGTAGCGGTTTGTACGAGACATTGGAGAATTACCAAATTTCTTCAGTCTCCTGAGGAAAAAGAGGCATTGGTGTGCCTTTCTGGCTCTCGCTTCAATGTTGTTGGTCCACGACAATTCATTGGTAATATTAACACCAAGGAACTTTAAGCTCTCAACCGTTTCAACATCTGCACCATTGATGCTGATTGGGGCATGTACTCCACCATGCTTCCTGTAGTCATTAAAGGGTCGAAGTCAATTACAAAACAAGGATTATTTTCCTGACAGCATGTTGCAAAGTTCTCCATCTCCTTCATCTACTCCATCCTGTCATTGTTCGGGATTCAGCCCCCCAAAGTGGTGCCATCTGCAAACTTCCAGGTGGAATTTAACCTAAAATTGGTCTTACAGTCATGAATATAAAGGAACTATATTAGGGGACTGAGTACTCATCTTTGTGGGGCACCGGTGTTGCGGAATATTGTGGTGCAGGTGTTGTCACCTATCCTCACTGAGTGAGATCTGTGGGTCAGAAAGTCAAGGGTCCATTGCATTTCCCAATGAACAAGTGCCAAAATATGGATCATCGGAAGACTAGATTCAATATGAAAGCCAGGTACTTCATCTCCTATTGCCATGAGCAGATAGCAAGAAGGTTCACATATGAGAGTCAATGAATTACTCTGCCAACTTAAGGTCATAAGCGATTGTAGTAGAATTAGGCCATTCAGCCCATCAAGTCTACTCCGCCATACAATCATGGCTGATCTATCTCTCCCTCCTAACCCCATTCTCCTACCTTCTCCCCATAACTGCTGACACCTGCACTAATCAAAAATCTATCTATCTCTGCTTAAAAATATCCACTGACCTCTACGGTCATCTGTGGCAAAGAATTCCACAGATTCACCACACTCTGACTAAAGAAATGTCTCCTCATCTCCTTCCTTAAAGAATGTCCTTCAATTCTGAGGCTATGACCTCTAGTACTAGACTCTCTCACTAGTGGAAACATCCTCTCCACAGGCACTCTATACAAGCCTTTCACTATTCTGTATGTATCAATGTACCCATTCATTCTTCTAAACTCCAACGAGTGCAGGCCCAGTGCCGACAAACTCTCATCATAAGTTAACCTACCCATACCTAGGATCATTATTGATGAACATGTTCAACTTCTGACCTGGAACACCACCTATGGGCATGTTGGACAATTCAGCCCATCCATTTTATTTTATTCATCCCTCACCACACAAAGGCAAGTAGTCTCATATTTGGCTCTTTTTTTCCATCCATTTTAATTTTAAATTAAATTAAAGTCCCACATTAAATTTGTTACCCATGATCTGATTACACGACCAGACACATTCATAGACCTCCGGTGTATTTCCCTTACACGTGTATGATTAAATTGCTTTATGGATAAATGTTAATTGTATTCACAGTGGAAGATATTTTTATCCCCGTCTGAATCCAGCACATAGGTTCCTTTCAGCTTTCAAGAGACCTATTCTTCCGCATCAGCTTGCTCTGGGTGGCACAACAGCATTTCCCTCAGGTGCTTATCACAGGATTTAGTTAGAACAAGGCCGATTTTGATCTTCTTGCCATTAGCTTAGTTTAGTTTAGTTTAGAGATACAGCGTGGAAATGGGCACTTTTGGCCCACCGAGTCTACGTCAATAGACATTAGGTGTAGGAGTAGGCCATTCGGCCCTTCGAGCCAGCAACGCCATTCAATGTGATCATGGCTGATCATCCAATATCAGTACCCCGTTCCTGCCTTCTCCCCATATCCCTTGATTCTGTTAGCCCGATGAGTTATTTATAACTCCCTCTTGAAAACATCCAGTGAATTGGCCTCCACTGACATCTGTGGCAGAGAATTCCTCAGATTCACAACTCTCTGGGTGAAAACATTCTTCCTCATCTCAGTCCTAAATGGCCTACCCCTTATTCTTAAACAGTGACCCCTGGTTATGGACTCCCCCAACAAAGGGAACATTTTTCCTGCATCTAGCCTGTCCAATCTCTGAAGAATTTTCTACAAGATATCCCCTCATCCTTCTACATTCCAGTGAATATAAGCCCAGTCGACCCATTCCTTCATCATATATCAGTCTATCCATCCCGGGAATTAAACTGGTGATCCTATGCTGCACTCCCTCAATAGCAAGATTGTCCTTCCTCAAATTTGGAGACCAAAACTGCACACAATACGCCAGGTGTGGTCTCACCAGGGCCCTGTACAACTGCAGTAGGACCTCTTTGTTACTGTACTCAACTCCTTGAAAGCATCCAGAGAGCCATCCTCCACCTCTCTCTGAGGCAGAGAATTCCACAGACTCACAACTCTCTGTTTGAAAAAGTTTTTCCTCATCTCCGTTCTAAATGGCTTACCACTTATTCTTATACTGTGGTCCCTGGTTCAGGACACCCCCAACATCAGGAACATGTTTCCTGCCGCTAGCATGTCCAAACCCTTAATAATCTTATATGTTTCAATAGGATCCCCTCTCATCCTTCTAAATCCCAGAGTATACAAGCCCAGCCGTTGCATTCTATCAACACATGACTATGCGTCCCGCCATCCCAGGAATTAACCTGGTGAACCTACGCTGCACTCCCTCAATAGCAAGAATGTCCTTCCTCAAATTGGGAGACCAAAACGGCACACAATACTCCAGTTGTGGTCTCACTAGGGCCCTGTACAACTGCAGAAGGGCCTCTTTGCTCCCATACTCAACTCCTCCTGTTATGAAGGCCAACATGCCATTCGCTTTCTTCACTGCCTCCTGTACCTGCATGCTTAGTTTCATTGACTGATGAACAAGGACACCCAGTTCCCGTTGTACTTCTCCTTTTCTCAATTTGACTCAATTTAGATAATAATCTGCCTTCCTGTTTTTGCTACCAAAGTGGATAACCTCACATTTATCCACATTAAACATGCATCTGCACACTCACCCAACCTGTCCAAGTCACCCTGCATCCTCATAGCATCCTCCTCACAGTTCACCCAGCTTTGTGTCATCTGAAAATTTGCTAATGTTACCTTTAATCGCTTCATCTAAATCATTAATATATTTTGTAAATAGCTGCGGTAGCTGCACCGAGCCTTGCGGCACTCCACTAGTCACTGCCTGCCATTCTGAAAGGGACCCATTAATCTCTATTCTTTGTTTCCTGTCTGCCAACTCAATTTCGATCTATATCAGCACCCTACCCCCAATACCATGTGCTCTAATTTTGCCCATTAATCTCCTATGTGGGGCCTTATCAAATGCTTTTTGAAAATCCAGGTACACTGCATCTACTGGCCCTCCCTTGTCCATTTTCCTTGTTACATCTTCAAAAAATTCCAGAAGATTTCCCCTTCGTACATAGTAGTAGTGGAGTTGTGGAAGGCATCAAACAGGAAATTAGAAATGCATGCAACAAAGGTAAAACAGTTATAATGGTTGACTTCAATCTACATATAGATTGGGTGAATCAAATTGGCAGGGGTGCTGAGGAAGAGGATTTCTTGGAATGTATGCGGGATAGTTTTCTAAACCAACATGTAGAGGAACCAACGAGAGAGCAGGCTATTCTAGACTGGGTATTGTGTAATGAGCAAGGGTTAGTTAGCAGTCTTGTTGTGCGTGGCCCCTTGGGCAAGAGTGACCATAATATGGTTGAGTTCTTCGTTAGGATGGGGAAAGGTAACTTTGAGGGTATGTGACGTGAATTGGCCAAGATAGACTGGCAATTGATTCTTAAAGGGTTGACGGTGGATATGTAATCGAAGGCATTTAAAGACTACATGGATGAAGTACAACAATTGTTCATCCCAGTTTGGCAAAAGAATAAATCAGGGAAGGTAGTGCATCCGTGGATAACAAGGGAAATCAGGGATAGTATTAAAACAAAAGATGAAGCATACAAATTAGCCAGAAAAAGCCTCCTACCAGAGGACTGGGAGAAATTCAGAGTCGAGCAGAGGAGAACAAAGGGCTTAATTAGGAGAGGGAACATAGATTATGAAATAAAAATGGAAGGGAAGAAAAAAACTGACTGCAAAAGTTTTTATAGATATGTGAAGAGAAAGAGATTAGTTAAAACAAATGTAGGTCCCTTGCAGTCAGAAACTGGTGAATTGATCATGGGGAACAAGGACATGGCAGACCAATTGAATAACTACTTTGGTTCTGTCTTCACCAAGGAAGACATAAATAATCTGCCAGAAATAGCAGGGGACCGGGGGTCAAATGAGATGGAGGAACTGAGTGAAATCCAGGTTAGCCGGGAAGTGGTGTTAGGTAAATTGAATGGAGGCCGACAAATCCCCAGGGCCAGATAGGCTGCATCCCAGAGTACTCAAGGAAGTAGCCCCAAAAATAGTGGATGCCTTAGTGATAATTTTTCAAAACTCTTTAGATTCTGGAGTAGTTCCTGAGGATTGGAGGGCAGCTAATGTAACCTCACTTTTTAAAACGGGAGGGAGAGAGAAAATGGGGAATTACAGACCAGTTAGTCTAACATCGGTAGTGGGGAAAATTCTAGAGTCAGTTATTAAAGATGGGATAGCAGCACATTTGGAAAGTGGTGAAATCATTGGACAAAGTCAGCATGGATTTATGAAAGGTAAATCATGTCTGACGAATCTTATAGAATTTTTCGAGGATGTAACTAGTAGAGTGGATAAGGGAGAACCAGTAGATGTGTTATATCTGGACTTTCAGAAGGCTTTCGACAAGGTCCCACATAAGAGATTAGTATACAAACTGAAAGCACATGGTATTGGGGGTTCAGTATTGATGTGGATAGAGAACTGGCTGGCAGACAGGAAGCAAAGAGTAGGAGTAAACGGGTCCTTTTCAGAATGGCAGGCAGTGACTAGTGGGGTACCGCAAGACTCAGAGCTGGGACCCCAGCTATTTACAATATATATTAATGATTTGGACGAGGGAATTGAATGCAACATCTCCAAGTTTGCGGAAAACACAAAGCTGGGGGGCAGTGTTAGCTGTGAGGAGGATGCTAGGAGGCTGCAAGGTGACTAGAATAGGTTGAGTGAGTGGGAAAATGCATGGCAGATGCAGTATAATGTGGATAAATGTGAGGTTATCCACTTTGGTGGCAAAAACAGGAAAGTAGACTATTGTCTGAATGGTGGCCGATTAGGAAGAGGGGAGATGCAATGAGACCTGGGTGTCATGGTACACCAGTCATTGAAAGTAGGCATGCAGGTGCAGCAGGCAATGAAGAAAGCAAATGGTATGTTAGCATTCATAGCAAAAGGATTTGAGCATAAGAGCAGGGAGGTTCTACTGCAGTTGTACAGGGTCTTCGTGAGGCCACACCTGGAGTATTGCGTACAGTTTTAGTCTCCAAATCTGAGGAAAGACATTCTTGCCATAGAGGGAGTATAGAGAAGGTTCACCAGACTGATTCCTGGGATGGCAGGACTTTCATATGAAGAAAGACTGGATAGACTCGGCTTGTACACGCTAGAATTTAGAAGATTGAGGGGGGATTTAGAGACTTATAGAGATTTACAAAATTCTTAAGGGGTTGGACAGGCTAGATGCAGGAAGATTGTTCCCGATGTTGGGGAAGTCCAGAACAAGGGATCACAGTTTAAGGATAAGGGGGAAGTCTTTTAGGACCAAGATGAGAAAATCATTTTTCAGTGGTGAATCTGTGGAATTCTCTGCCACAGAAGGTAGTTGAGGCCAGTTCATTGGCTATATTTAAGAGGGAGTTAGATGTGGTCCTTGTGGCTAAAGGTATCAGGGGGTATGGAGAGAAGGCAGGTACAGGATAGCGAGTTGGATGATCAGCCATGATCATATTGAATGGCAGTGCAGGCTCGAAGGGCCGAATGGACTACTCCTGCACCTATTTTCTATGTTTCTATGTTTCTGACTCGGACCGATCCGGTTACTACTATCCAAATGTGCCGCTATTTCATCTTTTATAACTGACTCCAGCATTTTCCCCACAACCAATGTCAGGCTAACTGGTCAAAAATTCCCTGTTTTCTCTCTCCCACCTTTCTTAAAATGTGGGATAACATTAGTTACCCTCCAATCCACAGGAAACAATCCTGAATCTATAGAACATTGGAAAATGATCACCAATGCATCTACAATTTCTAGAGTCACTTCCTTAAGTACCCTGGGATGCGGACCGCATTAGGCAGGCCCTGGGGATTTATCTGCCTTCAGTCCCATCAGTCTATCCAACACCATTTCCTGCCTAATGTGATCCGACAAATTATCACCTATACACTAATGCTACCCTACACTAGGGACAATTTACACAGGTCAATTAACCTACAAATCTGTACGTCTTTGGAATGTGGGTGGAAAACAAAGTATCCAGTGAAAACCTACGTGGTCACAGTGTGAATGTGCAAACTCCCTACAGACAGCAACCATAGTCAGGATCGAACCTGGGTCTCTAAGGCAGCAACTCTACCACTGTGATACTGTGCTACCCACTATTAGCAATTTAGTAAAAAAATCTATAAAACATCAAAATTAAAGGGTATTAATTATTGTTTGGAATTTCAGTTGCATTAAGCATCCTTAGAGAGGTCCTCTGGTTACCTAGTATTACTATTTGTTGGACTATTGATTTGATTATTGTATATTTATTTGCTGTGCTGTTGTGTTACCGTTCTTGTAAGCTGTAGCAAATAAGAATTTTATTTTTCTGTTCCCAATGCATATGGCAATTAAACACTCTTGACTCTTGAGTTTGTCAGTGATTGCAACACATAGCTTTCTTTGGATTAAGATTTCCAGCTTTTTTATTAAAATAATGAGTGCATAACAAAACCCACCTTATTTTCATTCAGTTCCACTGATTTCAATACGAGTAAGGGTAAAATGTACTCTTAAATCCAGCCATAAGCCTGTTTTAAACCTCCTGTGGATCAGCAGCATCTCACCACAGTGATTCAAGTTAATTTTTCCAAAACTGTCAAATCCATGACATTTACTTGTTCCACTTTCAGATACGTGATGCCCAAAGCTAAGCATTTGCCATGTTAGACTTCTTTAATCAGCTATAGGTCAAGGACAATGGCAGCCTTCAAATCAAACAAATAGTCAGAAAATTCATTTATATGATTTGTGAGAGTGTTCAGATACCCTTATGATTTATGCAAATCAAATCCACCTAGCCTGCTTTAAAACATTACATCACCAGTCGATCAAATCTTTCATTCCCTCCCTAAATAAGAATGAAGTTGATAAAAATCCTCAGTCACACTTGCTGAGCAAATCAAAGGGATCAGACAATTCATCTATTCTTAGTTTAGATTAGTTCAGTGATTCAACATGGAAATCAGAAACTCTGACCCATCGAGTCCAAGCTGACCATTGATCACTCACTCACACTATTTCTATGTTATCTCACTTTCTCATCCACGTCTTACGCACTAGAGGCAATTTACAGAGGCCAATTAATCTACCAACATATATGCTTTTGGGATGTGGGAGAAAGCCGGAACACCTGGAGGGAACCCACATGGTCATAGAGAGAAAAAGCACCCAAGGTCAGGATTGAACTCTGGCGCTGTGAAGCAAAGGCTCTACCAGATGTGCCATTGTGCCACCCTTATACTTTTCACAACCTTCTAATGACAGAAGAAGGTAATTCTATTCATTGGACCATTGCTATCTTCACAAAGGGCCAGCCCATCATTCCCATTTCCCTCATTATTTCCCTGTAGCCTTGCAACGTATTCTCCTGCACATGCCCATCAACTCCCCTTTCATTCTTTTGCCACTCACCCACACTAAGGGTTAATTAACAGTAAATAACTAAGGCACTTGTTGAGCTGTTGGACAAGTGGGCTGGAGAATGGTCAATGGAGCTTCATGTAGATAAGTGTGAGGCGTTGCATTTTGAGAAGTCAACCCATGGTAGAACCTCCACAGTGAATAGCAGGGCTCTGAGGTGTGATATAGAGTAGAGGGATCTCGGAGTTCAGGTACATACAGTAGTTCCTTGAAAGTGGCGTCACAGATAGATAGGAAGGTCAAGAAAACGTTTGGTACATTGGCGTTCATCAGTGAAGGTATTGAATATAGAAGTTGGGATATTATGTTACAGTTGTACAATATGTCGGTGAGGTCATATTTAGACTGTTGTCAGTTTTGGTCACCCTACAAAGGAAGGATATTGTTAAGCTGAAAAGAGTGCAGAGAAGATGTGAGGATGTGGTCAGGACTTGAGGGCCGGAGCTATAGGGAAAGGTTGGGTAGTCTAAAACTTTATTCCTTGGAGCTCAGGAAGATGAAGGGTAATGTTATAGAGATCATGAAGGTAATAATGAGATTAAATGCATAGAGACTTTTACCCAGAATATGGAATCCAGAATCAGAAGGCATAGGTTTAAGGTGAAAAACGAAAGATTTAATAGGAACCCGAGTGCTGAACTACTATCTACCTCTTTGACGACCCTCGGACTATCCATAATCGGACTTTGCTGGTTTTGCCTTGCATTAAACATTATTCCCTTACCATGTATCTATACACTGTAAATGGCTCGATTGTAATCATGTATTGTCTTTCTGCTGACTGGATAGCGTGCAACAAAAGCATTTCACTGTACCTCGGTAAACATGACAATAAACTAAACTAAAATAAACTAAACTAAACTGAGGAGCAATTTAGGAGCAATTTCCTATACCCACCCAGAGATTGGTGGGCATATGGAATTGAGCCAGATGTGCATTGACTTTGTTCCAGTGGTAGATGCCGTAAAAAACTTTGGTGCAGAGCTTAAAGGCAGACCTGCAAATTATCTTTTGGCGGGTGTTCTAAGACTCCTGGTGAATTACGATGTAACATTTTGGCACATATTTTAATACATCTGAGTCAAAGCTAGTATGGTGATTGGTCACATGAAACAAGAAATAAGACTTAAAGTCCTTCTGCAGACAGACACAAATAGTGATCAATTGAACTGGGACAGCTATTGAGCTCAATCGAAACTTAGTAAAAGTCCCATCAAATCAGCCAAGGGATGGTTGAAGAACGGGCAGCCGCACAGTGTCTTTTGCTGGCGCACAGCATGTTTCACAGCCAGGAGATATTCCAAACTTCACAGCTTATGCATTGCTCTTTTGAAGTGTAAATTAGAGAAACATGGGGCACTAAAACATAACAAGATCTTCAAACCCCAAAAGAAACCTTGTTTTCTCACTTTTCCAATGCTTCCACACACCAAAGAAGTACAGGTTTGTAGGTTAATTGGCTTGGTAAATTTGACTTCAAATAACCTTTGCTTTCCTTCTTTCTCCAAACCTTCCCTTCCTGGTTCTCCTTTGATGTCTCATTTTCACACCTTACCCTTCCTTATCTCTGTGTCTCCCTCTCCCCTATCTTCCAATCGGAGGAAGGGTCTCGACCTGAAACGTCACCCATTCCTTCTATCCAGATATGCTGCCTGTCCTGCTGAGTTGCTCCAGCATTCTGTCTATCTTTGGTGTGAACCAGCATCTGCAATTATACACAGAATATAAACCAACGCAAACCAAACAGAATGTAGGATATAAACCAGTACAAATTGCTCTAGACAGATTCCGTCAGACCTACCACATGGTACATGCCAGTCCAAAAAAAAGAGGAACTCCTTTTGATGCACAAGTGCAAGTCAATCTAATGATAAAGTGCTTGTCACTGCAGAAGATAGCACAAGTCAATCCTTTCAGATGGTTCAAGTCAGCCTTATCACAAAGTACAAATCACTTTCACTCACAGCTGTCAACAATGAGTAAATCCTCAGGGCCATATTTTCAATCATAAGTCAGTCATGTATCCAAGGCACTGCTTTATCCCAAAAATAGAGACATGGTTCAGAGCTGCAAGCTTCATCCATCACATGGTCTGCAATAGCACTTCTAATGAATGACTCCTGACATAGTTAGGTCAATTTCTGGAACAATAGACTACAATAGATGAGCTCTTCACGCAGAAATTCCATGCCGTTTTCAAGTGTCCCTAATGAAATGTCAGATTGTTTAAAATGTTTGGAGTGTTGGTCTTTCATATTTTTTAATGAAAGGGACCGCTCATTACACAATTAATAATGCAATAGCAAGAGCAAAGCCCTCTTGAAAAACTAAGCAGTGTATGGAACAAAAATGTGGTGTAAATACGAGGTATCAATATTTCAGTGCTGCACTGTGGGAATGCTGCTCTATTGCAAATTAGTTGTTGAGATGAGGCCCTGCCATTCTCCAGAGTTGAAATGAAAAGGATTCAATGGATCTGTCTGCGAGAAAAGCACGTGATTTCTGGCCAATATTTATCTCAACCAAAATCAATAACAATATGCATTATTTCACTATCGTTTACGAGGCCTTACAGTGGGCAAATGAATGGTTCTTGCAGAGCATTTAGTTTTTTTTAGTTTGGTTTAAAGATACAGCGTGGAAACAGGCCCTTCGGCCCACTGAGTCCTCACCGACCAGCAATCCCCACACATTAACACAAGCCTACACACATGAGGGACAATTTACACAAACACCAAGCCAATTAACCGACAAACCTGTACGTCTTTGGAGCGTGGGAGGAAACCAAAGATCTCAGAAAAAAACCCACGTGTTCACGGGGAGAACGTACAAACTCCGTACAGGCAGCACCCGTAGTCAGGATGGAACCCGGGTTTACAGTGCTGCAAGGCAGCAACTCTACCACTGCGCCACCATGGCTGCCCTATTGGTGACTTTATTTCAATAGGTACTTCACCAGATGTTTAGGGTGGTATTCAAATATCCAAGTGCCGTTCTCCTTTATACGTTTGACGCATGTCTATTTTGATAAAAAGATACCCAACATTGTGTCACTCGTTAAGCAGATAGGAGGAGATGGAGACAGCACCAGCTGAGCAACATTAATAAGATTTAGACACAGCGTTTCTGTGTGGGAGGGGCATTCCGGTGTCTTTGCTGTCATTGTATTTTCAATGAAGAACTCAGTTTTTCCGTCAAAAAAAGGATCCAAAATGCTGGACCAATTCAATGGTTCAGGCAGCATTTCTGGAGAACATGGATAGGTGATGGTTTGGGCCGGGTGAAAATGGTTTGAAAAGAGGTGGGGACAGAACAAAACCTGGCAAGTGATAGGTGAATACAGGTGAGGGGTATATTGACCTTTCATTCCTAGATATGCACCTATTCTCCCTTTCCCCTCTCTCCCCACGCTCCAACCCCCTCCCTGTCCCCCCTCCAGTCCCGTTCCCTTCTACCTACATTTCTTCGTCTGTCCTCACTTTCACACCCCTTCTCTCCTTATCTCAATACCTTTAGTGTTTTCATCATTGGTGATTGTCCAGCCATCGGACAATCAAAGCACACTTCACCTGTATCCACCTATCACTTCACACCTTTCTTCTAATTATCCCATGCATACAACAGTTTAAAGAAAGGTCCTGACCCGAAATGTCACCCTATCCATGTTCTCCAGAAATGTTGCCTAAATTTGTTATTCCAGCACTTTGTTTCTTTTATTTTAAATCAATGCCTGCATTTCCTTGTGTTTATTATTCCTTCCCTTTATTTATACTTATTAATCCTTCCTTTTTATTCAAATATACTAAATTGTAAACGTGCTTGACTAGCTTGCCTGTTCATTGTCTTCTTTGTAACCTCACCAGCAACTAACCACACCACATCTTCTTGACCTCACTATACTCTTGTGACTGACTCATAACAGACAATTCTATTTGCATAAGAGGCAGCCTAATGAGTCGTAAATAAACCCATCAGAGTGAACTGAATGGTGCCTGAGAAGTTTTAAGCTTTCTCTATTTCTGATAGACTCATGTCATTTGAGGTACCGTTTGTAAAGGACAAAGTACCCCAGAGATAACTTTCTGTGCTTTAAGAAATTGGGCTGTCCAAAATTCTATGGAAGGAGATGAGGCTCCTGAGACAGCAGGTTAAAAGGCTCCAATCTCACTTATCGTTGCATAAGTGAAATTCTCAGTCTTTCCACGAAGAACTGGAGAATCAAGTGAATCAAGACATGGCTCTGCTTGATTCCTGTTCTAAGTATCACGTCCAACAACACAGAAGATTAATCACTTAACTTTTTCTTGCCACATTACAATTCTGCGTGCAGCTACCATTGTCCATTTACATGCAGTAGCACCATACCTGCTACTGGGTAGTTGCTGGCTTAGTGACCTCACTCATTGTGCAACTCAGTGGGAGGGTCTGCACAAAAAAATGGAGATGCTGCTTTACAAAGAAAATACACAAAATGCAGGAGTAACTCAACAGGTCAGGCAATGGTTCTGAAGTAGACAGATGGTGACGTTTTGGGTTGAGACCCTTCTTCAGACCGATTGTAGTGGGGGTGGGGGTTAAAGCTGGAAGAGAGGTAGAAGCGGGCAAAGCCTGGCAAGCTGAATGCAGGTAAAGGGGGTTGATAACAGATGGGTGGCCAAATGCTAGAAATGTAAAGGGGACAAAACAGTGTGAGTCAAGGAGAAAAGAGGAGGGAAATGTGGAGCCAGAGAGACGTGGGGGGGTGGGGGGTCCCTAAATTTGAGAATTCAATATTCATACCATTGGGTTGTAAGTTTGCCGAGTGGAAGATGAGGTGCTGTTCCTCCAGTTGGCCACTCTGACAATGGAGGAGGCCCAGGACAGAAAGTTCAGTATGGGTACCGGAAGGGGAGTTAAATTGGTTAGCAACAAAATAGTCTGGATTCAGGAAGACAAGTCAAGTCAAGTTTATTGTCAAATAGGCAAGTATAGTGATGTAAAAGTGCAATTAAAATCCTGCTTACAGAAGCATCACAAGTCCATGAACTCTGACAAATATATTAAAACATAAATTATTGATACATATATATACTAGACTAAGTGGGACCCGTTGGGGCCCATGTTCACACGGGTGGGCTGGTCTCCCAACACAATATTCCACCAATTCCAATATTGGCGGCCGGTGGGGGGGGGGGGGGGCTTTCTGGAGTGCTAGTATGGCTGTTGTGGGCTGAAGGGACTGGTTACCAGAGGGCTTGTATGGACATTGTGGGCCGAATGGATTGTTGGGCTGGCAGCTCAGTCACTCAGGCCTGGTGGGCTGGCAGCTCCATCACTCAGGCTTGGCATGCTGGCAGCTCAGTCACTCAGGCCTGGTGGGCTAGCAGCTCAGTCACTCAGGCCTGGTGGGCTGGCAGCTCAGTCACTCAGGGCTCGTGGGCTGGCAGCTCAGTCACTCAGGGCTGGTGGGCTGGCAGCTCAGACTCTCAGGGCCAGTGGGCTGCCAGTGCACTCATGGCTATTCTTTGAAATTCCATTTCAAGCTGAGTGCAGGCCACCAAATTCAATTTCATAACATTTCAAGCAGAGTGCAGACCACCAAATTCAATTTCATAACATTTCAAACAGAGTGCAGGCCACCAAATTCAAATGCAATTCCATAGCATTTCAAGCAGAGTGCAGGCCATCAAATTCAAATTCAATTTCTTAGCATTTCAAGCAGAGTGCAGGCCACCAAATTCAAATGCAATTTCATACCATTTCAAGCAGAGTTCAGGACACCAAATTCAAATTCAATTTCATACCATTTCAAGCAGAGTCAGGCCACCAAATTCAAATGCAAATTCATACCATGTCAAGCAGAGTGCAGGCCACCAAAATAGTAAGATTAAACGAGAACTTACCAGTTTGAAGTTTGATCTTTATTTTATGAGGAGTTGCGATGAGGGATTTCGTGAAGAACCCGCCAGCACGCATGCGCGACATCTCTTCAAAGCAGCGGTGTGGAATCACAGAACCAACAAACCAAAGGAAATGACTTGTGATAGTAAGATTGAAGAGACTCTAGTTACCAGTTGACTTTATGATCGAGGGTTGGGAGCGGAGGGCACGAAATCCCTCATCGCAACTCCTCATAAAATAAAGATCAAACTTCAAACTGGTAAGTTCTCGTTTAATCTTACTATTTCATTTCGGAGTCACGTGAGTGACTTCGTGAAGACTTCAAAGCTCTGTGATTACACGCCCTGGACAACGTCCATGCTATCACACACGCCACGATAAGGATGGACAGGAGTATCAAAAATGTTCAGACTGCTAGTTCTGAAAAATAATAATATTTATTAATAATAACAAAAGAAAAAAACCCTCACTGGGGAACAGCCGAATGACCTCGGCCTGCATTCAGTACAGCTTCTGCAAACATTCCAGGAGCGGTAATAGGTTTATTATAAAACCATTGAAAGGTGGCTTCACTGGCCCATCCCGCTGCGGCTAGAATATGGTCCATGGGCACCTCCATGACCTTTGCCGCCGACGTAGATGCAGCCCTGGTGGAATGGGATTTAAATACATTAGTATCTATACCTGCTTCGTTCAAAACGATTCTGAGCCATCTGGAGATAGTCTGTACCATCACTCTATGGTGAGGTCTCTTATGGCTGATTAGCAAGTATTGCTCCATTCCCCTTAATTTACGCGTCACTTTAATATAGTGGCGGATGTGGGTGGCTAAACATAGCCTGGCATCAGCGGGGTATGCTGGAAACACCAGCTGCAGACCTGTAAATCCAGGCCTGTGCTGTTTAAGCAATTCATCAATAAAGAAAATAACCTTTTCTGGGGTAGAGATCATTCTATCAATCTTGATCTTGTGAAGAGTCTGTACCCTTTGTGCCGAAGTAAGTGCCAATAACATCACCAACTTCATGGTGAGTTTGTCCAATTCAAGCCCAATCATGGGCGACCACGTCCTGAGCAGGGTCAGTACATTCCCAATATCCCAGGTAACGTTGTAACGCGGTCTAGGCGGATTGGAATTAAATATTCCCCGCATCAGTTTGGACACCAACTTATTGGATCCTACCTCCAAATTGAGGTAGTATGATAGTGCGCTCCTGGCGCTGTTGATGGCACTATAGCTGAGGTGTTCGTCATGATATAACCCCGCAAGGAACTCCAGCACATCTGTGATTGACACGGAGTCATACGCAATGTCCAAGCGGCCGCAGTAGGTTTCCCATTTCCTGATGTGCGATAAATATTGCCGTCTTGTGGACTCCCTGCATGATGCTCCTATGGTATCCATGGTCCTTGATGATAGGCCATACTGCAGTAATGGCCTGTTCAAATCCTGCAAGCCAATAAATTCAAATGACTATGGCAGGGATGTGGTTCCCCTGTAACGGGGCTCGTCACCAATAGTGGGCAACCCTCCAAGAGGACCCATGGTTGACTGATCATACCAAGGACCACCGGATACCATGACTGAGTAGGCCAGTCGGGTATGATAAGGATGCCATCAGCAGCATCTAGCTGGATTTTCCGCAATAACCGACTGATGAGGCAAAATGGGGGAAATGCATAGAAAAACCATTTCCCCCAGTCTAGCGAGAAAGCGTCCATCGCCATTGCCCCAGGATCTGGCTCCCATGATACATATGTTGGTACCTGATGGTTTAACCGTGACGCAAAAAGGTCAATATCCGGCTTACCAAATTTGGCTGTAATTTGTTCGAATATTTGGGAATTCAACATCCACTCGATGTTATCATTGAATTTCCGTGACCCGGTGTCCACCACTATGTTGAGCTTACCTGGTAAATAGGTAGCTGAAATCCAAATATTCCTTTGAATACACCAGAGCCAAATTGTATTAGCCAATTCATCACATGAAATTGACCTGGTACCACCCATATGATTTAGATATGCCACCGCAGTGGTGTTGTCTATTTGGAGACGGACATGAGTGTCAGTAAAGTTTGAACAATAAGCTCTGAGTCCGTGGAATGCCCCAAGCATCTCCAAATAATTTATCCCTTGTGCTAACAAAAGGGTAGATTCTAGTGAGTCCCATCTGCCCCCACAACTTGTGTTGTTGTCCGTAGCTCCCCAGCCATGGGAGCTTGCGTCTGTTTGTAAGTATACCACCGGACGAGGCACAATGATGGGTTTAAATGAGTTATGGATATTATCAATCCACCATTGTAACTCAATTTTTGCCTTGAGTGGCAGCTGCATAGGTCTATCAAAATGTCCAGCATTCAATTTTAATGCTGAAATCTTGGATCTTTGTAAATTTTGATAATGTAAAGGTCCGAATTGAGCAGCTGGAAAAACTGCTACGATTTTCCCAATTACCTTAGCAGTTTGTCTAATTGATGGCATACTGGCGCAGACCAGGTTCTTGCATGTTTGGATGACATCCCCAACCTTGTTAGTTGGTATGGTGGCAATCATGTGATTGGAATCTATGGTGAACCCCAGATAGTCCATGATCTGTGAAGGACAGAACTTTGATTTATCTGGATGGATAATAAATCCCATTTTTTGGAATATATCCACAGTGGCTGAAACTGCCAAATTTGCTGATTCCAATGTATGCCCAATAATGAGGATATCATCTAGATAAGCCATGACCGTGTGATTTGCCCTCCTCAGTGTGGCTAACACTGGCTTGAGTAATTTGGTAAATAGTCTAGGGGCTGTGGTAAGCCCATTGGGCAAAGCTTTATATTGCCAAAGTTGATCCATCCAGATTAATTTCAAGAACTTCCTGTGATGTTTCTGAACGGATACTGAATAGTATGCATCTTTTAAGTCAATGCATGCCATGAAGCAGCCCTCAGAAATCAAAGATTTGGCTGTTTCAAACGTGTCCATTTTGAAATGGGTGTATTGTACAAAGGTATTCAAATGGGTTAGATCTATAATGACCCGACATCCACCATCTTTTTTGGTTTTAGTAAATATATTGGATACAAACTCAACCGGCTCATGTGTAGTTCTTTCTATCACACCTTTCTCCAGGAGTCTTAATATTTCAGCATAGCCTACTGCTGTTTCCTTCTTGGCATATGCTGAGGTGGAGGAATTTGGCCATTTGTAAACTCAATCTCATAACCCTGAATACTTTGTAGAATAAACTCATCTGAGGTGATGGTTTCCCATGCCTCCTTAAACCCCCGCAACCTACCCCCAACATGTGAGGTTAGACATGCCAGTGTATGAAACCCAGACCCCCTTACCTTCATGGTTATCGGCGGTCCCTGACGTTTTTGGTGGGACGTGGAGGTGCTGGGTTGCGCTGGAAATACGGAAACCGCATTTTCCATGCTGGCCGTTGAGGGCCCAGCCCTAAAAAAGGCCTGGGCTGTTGAGGCTGTTGGTACATAGGAGGCGCTGGAACGTAGGTCCTTGCTGGCCTATCGGTGGGACCTTGTGGCCTGAAATATGGTGTTTTCTTGGCCGTCTGTCTGGTCACGGGATGTGACCTCATCAGACCCACTGTTTTGGCATGATCATCTAGGTCTTTGACCTGCTTCGGGAGGTCTTCACCGAATAGCTGTCTGGGTGGTGGTGTTGGAGGTGCTCTACATAACCCCGCAAATTTGGGGTTTAATGTCGGCTTGATAATACTTTTCCTAAAAGCATTAATTTCGTATTGCGTGTTGCAAAGTAGAGCCAGTGCATCCTCCTGATCGATGCTCAAGTCCACTCCATCCACCGACCTTGCAAACGCAGTAATCCCAGATGTGAGCAACTTCAGGATCCTCTGTAATTTTACTTCCTGAGTGCGAATGCCCGGGCTGATATTGCCCCAAATCGGCATGTTGACTGTAGGCACATTGAGTGAATTGCAATTGCCCGGCGCCTTGTGTCTATCCATGGCCTTTGCAAGGACCTCCTCCTGTAGCTGATGATTCATGAGGAAATCAATAGTAGCAGCCAGCTTGGTATCGAGGGGTTGGCCCGATGAAACGGGTAATCCAAACTTGGCTGCCACGTCCAGGAGCTCTTCCTGGGGAACTTCAGGTGCAACTGGGGCATGTACCAAAATTTTCTCCTCTTCTGGCCTCATGCTGCCCATAGATGATGGGGATATGTCCATAAGTCCCTGGAACTGTGGGCTTCCTGTCTTTGATTAAGCAGGAGTTGTTCCATTATCCTCTCCATCCGGTCTATGCGCCCTTCATCAAGCATGAATGGGCGATTAGAGTCCTCATGCCCGAAGGAACTTCTGAGGCTCCTATCATCGGCCCGTACCTCGTCGAGGTAATGTCGGTGCCGTGACGGTAAGTCGCTTCCAGCCGCCCCAGCGATACTGAACGGCTCCCGCGCGGATCTGCTCATACGCCTCCTTTTGGCTGAGCTGCATCCGGCTGCCTCCGTGGGCATATGCGGTGATAAGTCGGCACCCGACGCCTCGGCGTGGTGACCCGACATCCGCGCGGGCTTGCCGACTGTCCTTTTTCTGGACCCAGACGGCGTACGGTCCCGTCCATCCCCCCGCGGGGGAAGCGGTGACCGTGGCGAGCCTCCACCTGTGTGACTCTTCCTGGTCCGACTAGGTGGTGAGTCTCTACTGGCCCTCCTTGGTCTGTCAGTGGACTCAGGTCTCGCTGCTACACCAGGCCGCAATCTAGCGGCACCTGGTGAACCCTCTGCCCGAAAAGGGCTAGGTTCTCGAGCTCTATCCCTGGCCCTACTATGAGGGCTCAGGGAGAAGGGTCGTGCAGCAGCACGTAAACCCTTTTTGCTCGCCTCTGCCAATGATCCAGTTGGCGAGAGGGAAATGGAGTCAGGGTCCACCTGCTCCGGCGCTATTCCGACTTCTTGCTCTGCGGGAACCCCGCTAGAGCTCAGCTGTGCCGGTGATTCGGGTCCTGTGATTACAGGGCTCCCCGATTTGCGCACCTTTTTCCCGATCCTTCCAGCGGGCGCTGTAGAAGGGAGCTCCGGGCTTGGTGGCCTGCAGATCCTTCCGGACGTCCTGCGGCCCTTACTTCTTCTGTCCATGTTTCTCTGTAGGAAAAAATTACTAACAGACAAACCAACCAGCTCAAGGTTGATTATACTTACCTGAGTTGGTCCTTATGAGGGCTGGTGGTGAGCCGCGCTCCTCCTCCAGCCGTCGACTGCAAATGCGAGCGACGATATGTCGCGCATGCGTGCTGGCAGGTTCTTCACGAAGTCACTCACGTGACTCCGAAATGAAATCAAATGCAATTTGCGCTTTATACTCCTGGTCCCCTGGAAGGGGCGTTACCTTCATCATGGTGATTGACAGGCGAGAGGACCAATCAGCTGATCTCAAGATTTTTTATTTTTCATTGATTGCAAAGGTCCTCGCGGCTGCCTACCCTAGGAGGACTGTGAGTAAGATGGCCAAAAATCACATAAATATACACACATAGACACATACATACACAGATGCATATACACAGTGGCACAGAGGTAGAGTTGCTGCCTTAAAGCACCAAAGACCCGGATTTGATCCTGACTATGGGTGCTGTCTGTATGGAGTTTGTAAGTTGTCCCTAGTGTGTGTATGATGGTGTTAGTGTGTGGGGATTACTGGTCTGTGTGGACTGGGTGGGCCGAGGGGCCTGTTTCCATGCTGTATCTCAAAACTAAACTAAAATAAACTAAAGTATATATTACACGTACAATTCTGCAAGGCAATTAATGGATAAAAGACCAGTGCAAATGGCCATTAGTAAAATAAGTCCATGGTAGTGCAAGAGGTGATTTGTGGTTTTCTATTGTCAAGGTAGGATCGGGGGCTGTGCAGCTTGGTTTAAGAACCTGATAGTTGTAGGAAACTTGCTGTTCCTGAACCTGGTAGTGTGGGACTTCTGGCTTTTGTACTCTTGCCCAATAGTAACAGTGAGAAGAGAGCATGACCCCAATGTGTGCGGATCCTTGCTGATAGATGCCAAATAATGTGGTTCTGTTATCAGGGTGAAGGTATAAATTCTGAAGCCAGGCAGGAAGGGGATGCTGAATTTTATATTTCAGATCATGGCAACAGCAGTGATAACTGTAAAACAAGGAACTGCAGATGTTGGTTTACAAAATCAAATACGAAGTGCTGGAGTAACCCAGCGGGTTAGACACATCTCTGGAGGACATGATTAGGTGACATTACGGGATAATTCAATCAAACACCTTGGAACATTACTTTAGTTAAGTAGTGAACAACTGGCCTAGTTTTATGGTACGTTTTCAAGGATATTTGCCAGAATATACAGAGACATTCAATGACTATGGTCCTCATCATAAAATCATACAGGTGGACAGCATAGAAACAGACCCTTCTACTTAACTCATCCATGCTAATCAAGTTTCCTAACTGAATTGCTCCCACTTGCCTACGCCTTGTGGATGTAACTGTGGATGGCACCTGCATTAAAAGTGATCCCCTTATCATGTATCTATACACTGTAAATGGCTTGATTATAATCATATATAGTCTTACTGCTGACTGGATAGCATGCAACAAAAGCTTTTCACTGCACCTCAGTGAAATAAACTAAGCTAAACCTTTTCACTTATTGTACATGTATGTGTATTTAAAATGTAACAGCTTTACCTGCCTCTACAATCTCCTTGTTCCATATATGCACAACCTGTTGTATGAAAAAGGTATCTCTTAAGTCTCGTTTAAATCTTCCCCTCTTACCGTAAACCAAAGCTCTCTAGTTTTAGACTCTCTACTTTGGGAATAGGTCTTTGGCCATTCACCTTATCTATGTCTTTCCTGGTTTTATACACCTTAGTTGGATGCCCCTCAGCCTCCCACTCTCCATGGAAAAAGATGTAGCCTGTCCAGCCTCTCCCTAAAATTCAAACCTTCTAGACCCAGTTACATCTTTGTGAATCTTTTCTTTTTATTTATTTATTTATTTATTTATTTATTTATTTATTTTTTAATATTATTTTATCTTTTTTTATTCTATTTAAAAAAGGATAGAAATAGAGAAAATAGAGAAAGTGAGAGAGAATTGTGAAAGTGAAGAAGCGTGACAAAGGGAAAGAAGAAAGAACCCTTAGTCGAGAAATTAGAAAAAGGAAATTAAGAGATAGACCCTAGAAAAGAAGAGAGAGATAGAAGAAAAAAGGAAAAGACAGTTGCTTTATTATAAACATCGCGCAAAAGGAATTTACCAACTCAACAATTTTTAATCCCCTTTTACCAACGCCGGTACTGTGGTCTATAAATGCAGACCACATCTTATAAAAGCAATCTGATTTTACTGCCAGGCAGAGTTTCATATCTTCCAGATGTAGTGTTTCAAACATAGTTGAAATCCACATATTAACTGTTGGCATAGGGGCGTTTTTCCAAAAAAAATTTTAAAAGCCTTTTTTCCAGTTATTAACCCATATTCAAATAGGTTCTTTTGAAACACATTTAATTCAGGGCTACCTTCCATTGGTGAAAGAAGGATCGCTCCAATATTACAAGGAGAGCAGTCCTCTCTCTCCATTACAATCCAATCCAGCTGCTGGGCAGAATTATCCAGCAGTTGAATCATATTTTTAATATTTACAGGCCAGTAATAATACATAAAGTTAGGGAGTGCTTTGGGTTTATTCAAGTGTATTCTTTGTATTCTATGGGATTTATAATCCCATATAAAATTGTAATGTCTGAATCCAATTTTTTTAAAAACTTTTTTGGTAGGTATATTGGAATTGATTGGGGGTTACACAAAAAGCTGGAGAAACCCAGCAGGTGCAGCAGCATCTAAGGAGCGAAGGAGATAGGCGACGTTTCGGGTCGTGACCCTTCAAGGTCTCGACCCGAAACGTCGCCTATCTCCTTCGCTCCTTAGATGCTGCTGCACCCGCTGAGTTTCTCCAGCTTCTTGTGTAACCCTCGATTCTCCAGCATCTGCAGTTCCTTCTTTAACACTTGGAATTTATTTGAACAGGTATAAAATTTGCGGTAGAAAAATCATTTTTATAGCATTTATTTGGCCTATTAAAGACATCAGAAGCGTTTTCCAGAATTTAATTAAATTATATAATTTCTAATATAATTAGTAATAATAGTATAATTATATAATTAGTAAAGGATTCTAATTTGCGTTAAACATATCTTGATATCTTCTGGTAATTTCAATACCCAAGTATTTAAAATTTTCTGTAGTTATTTTAAAAGGAAACTTTAAGAGGTGTGTTGAATCTTTCGGTTTTATTGATATGATTTCGCTTTTGTTCCAATTTATTCTGTATCCTGAGAATGATCCAAAATCCTCAATTAAATTTAATATATTTGGTATAGTGATATGGGGTTTTGTGATGTACAGTAGTACATCATCAGCGTATAATATTTTATTATTTGAATATTTTGTATTGTAGCCATGGATATCCGGATGTGTTCTAATTCCAGGGTTTCGATTATAAGAGCAAATAACAGCGGTGATAGTGAACATCCTTGTCTATTACTCCTTGACAATTGAAATTTCATAGATAAAATGTTATTAGTTAATATTCTAGCCATTGGCTTATTATATAGCATATTTAATCCATAGGATGAAATTCTCTCCCAGTTGAAATTTTTGCAATACTTTAACCATATAATCCCATTTCACCTGATCGAATGCTTTCTCTGAATCCAACTAAATAATTGATAATTCTTGATCTTCAGTTTGGTGTGAATGCATTACGTTGAGCAGACGTCTCAAATTATTAAATGATTGTCTCTTAGGGATAAACCCTGTTTGATCCGGATGTATTAATTTACTAACATACTTACTTAATCTTCTAGCTAATATTTTCACTAATAATTTTTGATCTGTATTTAACAACGCAATAGCTCTATATGATCTGGGTTCTTCTATATCTTTATCTTTCTTAAGTATTAATGTGATTTTGCTAGTGTTTCCAGTAATATTTGTTCTTTAAAGGCATATGTATACATTTTCTGTAGGCATGTTGTAATTATGTCGTAAAAAATTCATTACTAAATCCATCAGGTTCTGGTGTTTTTCCATTCTTTAATGAAATTATTGTTTCTTCTATTTCCTTAATTGAGATTTGTGCTCCCAATTCCTCTATTTCCTGCAACTCTAGTTTTGGAAGATTACAATTATCCAAGAACTCTGTGACTTTATTGGTGTCCGTTGTTGTTTTAGATGTGTATAAATTCTCATATAATTGCGCAAATCTTTTATTAATATCATTCGGTAAAGTTAATACTTCCCCTCTATCTGATTTGATCTTTGGAATCGGGTGTTCTTAATCTCGTTTTTTTAACTAACGTGCCAAAAGTTTATGGGGCTTATCCCCAAATTCAAAGTGTTCCTGTCTTGTGATTTGGAATAATCTTATAACTTTAGCTGATAATAATCTATTTAATTTAAATCTCAGTATTAATATTTTATTGTGTTTATCCATAGTTGGGTCTTTAGCATTATCTATATCCAGTTGTCTAATTTGTTCTTCTGTCTTTCTTCATTCTTGTTTTTTTTATTTTGAAAAGCTTGGTATGAAATTATAACCTCTAATAAATGCTTTGAAATATTCCCATAATAATGTAGGCAATATGTCTGGGGTGTCATTTATTTCAAAAAAGAGATCCATTTGTTGTTTTAAATATATACTCCCTTGCGGGTCTTTTAAAATTTGAGAGTTATATCTTCAAAACGATTTATTCTTAGACATTCCTTCCAGTTTTAAAAAGAAAGTTAGTGGGGAATGATCTGAAATCGTGTTGGTATGGTATTTTGGGTTTGAAGTATAAGGGATTAACTTTGTATCCACCAGGAAATAATCTATACGTGAATATGTCTTGTGTACCATTGAATAAAACGAGTAATGCCTGCCGGTCGGATTTGCAATCCTCCAAACATATATTTGCATTTATATTTGTAGTTATATTTGTATTTTTTATAAGTGTTTAAAAAGTTCACTAGTTTTAGATTTCGTATTACCTCTCTGTTTTTGGCCAGATTTGTCTAAGTAAGGATCTAAAACACAATTAAAGTCTCCTCCGATTATGACATATTGATAATTATATTCTGCTATTGTATTCAATATTTTATTGAAAAAATGAGGATTTTCAAAGTTGGGCGCATATATATTTACCAAGGTGATTGGGGTAGCATGGATCTCACCGGAAACTATCAAATATCTCCCATCCTTATCTGTTAAGGTACTTTTTGGTTTAAATGGTATGCCTTTACGAATAATGATTGACGTACCTCTAGATTTCGACATATATGAGGAGTGAAAGGTTTGGCCTATCCAATTCACCCTCTAGCTTGGTCTTCGAATTTAAGATGAGTTTCTTGTAAAAAAATGTCTGTGTTGTCTGCTTTCAACTGAGCTAATATCTTACCCCTTTTAATGCATTCATTAACACCCCTTATATTCAAGCTGCAGAATGAGATGCCTCCCAGTTTCTTTTGTTTATCGTCTTGCATTTTGAGTGGTTTTAGTACCTGTGTATCTTACGGTGCATCCATACCTCATGTCTTTAGATATTGGGGGAACATTTGCCCTACAAAGTTCAATTGGTAGATTCCTTTTGCCATTATCCTTAAACAAAAAAAAACACACATATGACTTGTAGTGATAATTTTTTTTTATTAACTTTAAAAAGTGAAAATATAGTGTCCGAACTTGTCGGCACTGTAAAAAGCGACCCACCTGTTGGTGGGAGAAAACATTGTATCGACTTCCGTTGTCGATATTAAACAATTAGCCCCGCTCCCTTAATTACTCATAACATAATGGAATGGGACCGGTTCAAAATCAAATATATAGTACCCATTGACAATATATGTATCCATTTCATTATGACTTCCCATATTTATCTAACAATTTTATCTACTAAGTGTTTAAACATATGATTTTACCTCGGTAATAATCAACTGTTGGTTGAAGGGGTTAACCTGAAACAAACTCCTGGATCTGAGCCAGGTGCCCGCTTCTCCCCCTCTCCCCCCAATTATAGATAAAATTGAAACTTGTTGAATTATAAATGTTAGTTTTTAAATCATCCCCTTTCTACGATTCTGGTTAACATCCGTTACTATTTCTATGTTAATATTCCATGTTAATATTGTTAAAAATGTTAGATCTATACAAGGGTTACACAAAAAGCTGGAGAAACTCAGCGGGTGCAGCAGCATCTAAGGAGCGAAGGAGATAGGCGACGTTTTGGGTCGAGACCCTTCTTCAGATGTAGATCTATACAATTTAGGTTAGTCATTTAATCTCTTAAACTACAGTAATTGCTCTGTCCGCATTCTGCTCTTCAGTTCTTCATTCTGGTGTTTATCTTTTTTCGCTTCGCTTGGAACACAGAATGTCCTTGAGTTAAAATTCCACCGATAAGAAGTCTAGACAGACGCATGTGGAGAATTTTTCCATCTTGCAAGTGCTCAGCCGCTGACGGTGGAATAATAAAAAGAAAGATTTGTCCATACCGTCCAAGCCTTCCAACTATTTGTTCTCTTCCACAATGATTTGAGTATATTTGTGTGCAGCCTCCGGATTTATAAACGATTTTTCCTGTCCCTTGTAGGAAATTCTCATCTTAGCTGGGTAGAAAACACCATATCAGACAGTTTGAATTCCTTGGAGAATCTGCTTTGTCTTTGGGAACTGATTTCGCTTTTGCACAATTTCATAAGGATAGTCCCTGAATAGTTTGATAGATGCATCACCAAACTTCAAAGGCACTCCATATTTGATTTTCCTCATAACCTCTTCAAGGGCAAAAATGTCCCGATATTTCACAATGATCTGTCGTGTATAGTCTGGACTTGTTTGAGATCTTGGTTTAAATCTCGGTACTCGATGTGCCAATTTAATTTTTGGTTCATTAGGGAGATTAAGAACTTGTTTAATTAAACCTGCAACGAACTCCCAAGGGTCCTCTCCCTCAGCTCCCTCTGGCACTCCAACTATTCTTAGATTTTGACGTCTCAAACGAGCTTCGAAATCCAGGCATTATACGAAACTTTCGCCAGCTGAGTCGCCATCTGTCTTGTAGTGAGGTCTTGTTCTAACCTCATATTCTTCATGTCTTCAGCCATTCGTGCCATCTCTTCCTCCATGTCTCGCATTGTTGTCAGAGATGTATAGACAGTTTGCAGCACAGCATCAAACTTCTTCGTAATGTCTTCTTCCCTCTTATCAATTCTCTCCGATAATTCATCTCTCACATCATCAATTTGTTTATTTATGGTGCCAATCGAATCCTGCACATTCAATAACTTTCTGATTACCAGCATTCATATTCACCGTCAACCTTTCTATCTTTTCCATCATCACTCCCATCATCTGTTCCATCTTCTTTCCATCCACCTTTTCATCTTTTAGTTCTCTTACCGATTGCATTAATTCCTCAAATTCTTTGTCCTTAACCAGATCTGTCTTGGCTCTTGTAGCCATTTTGGAGAGTACGTCTTCTTCAGGAGCCACTTCAAAAGTAAGTTCTTCAGACATCGTCTGGCTTCTCCAGAGGTGTTTTGTGACTAATCTTTGACCAGTGGACGAATTTTGCATTTAAAGTGCTTTCAACCTCCGTTAAATTCACGGTGCTTACTGATGACATCAGCAGCGCGGCATCCAGAGGCTCCGGTAACTTTCTAAAATCGGTCCCGACCAGTAGACCGATGACCAGTAGACTGATGTGTGGTGACGCGACTCACGTCTGTCTGTCTCTACGGCATGTCTGTCTTTTTTTATTTTTGTCTAGTTAAATGTAGTTGTTCGTGTTTTATTTTGTACTGTTTCTAACTGTGTATATGTGGGGGGTGGAGGAAACTTTTAAACTTTTAAAATCTCTTCCCTGCACGGGAGACCCGACTTTTCTCTGTCGGGTCTCCATTGTCGTTGGGGCCTAGTAGTGTGGAGCGGCCTCCGACTGGGACGACCTGGGGGCTCCAGCCACGGAGCCTGCGGAGCAGCGGACTTACCATCATGGGGCTGGCCGCCCTTGGAGCCTGGGGAGCGGTGGTGACTCGCTGCTGCAGCCCGACTCCGGAGCTCCAGCTCCAGCTCCAGCTCCAGCTGCGGCCCGACTCCGGAGCTCCAGCTCCAAGCTGCAGATTACTGCCGGTGGACTGTCGGGAAATCAGGAGCTCGCGGGTCTGGGTGGGAGACCACTCTCCGGAGCTCCCGCAACGCAACTTCTCCTGCCTGTGTCGCGGGGTTCAAATGACCCAGAGCGGGGCCGTACATCGCCAGGCGCGGCCTCAATGGCCGCGGGACTTAACATCGCCCGCCTGGGGCTTCGACATCGGGAGAGAAATGGTGCGGGAGAGAGAGAAGACTTTGCTTTCCATCACAGTGAGGAGGAGATTCACTGTGATGGATGTTTGTGTAAATTGAATTGTTTGTATGTTTTGTAGGAATTGTTTTGTTTGTATGGCTGTAGAAACTGAGTTTCGTTTGAGCCTCTCTGAGGTTCGAATGACAAGTAATAAAATCTAATCTAGACCCGATCTTAACGCAAAAAATCGCAAATATTTGGGAGCGGAGCTATGTGCAGCATCTGTTACTAGAACATGGCACCACCGGAAGTCCTTTGTGAATCTTTTCTGAATCCTTTCAAGTTTAATGACATCCTTCCTATTGTACTTACATTGCTAATTATATTTATTTAATTTGCACTGTTTTAAACTGAGTACTGCAGTCAAGTAGAACTAATTAACATCTATGTTGAAATTTAATATCCTTGCCATTCATGTTATTTTTGGAGAAGAGAAACGTATGCCCATGTTTCTAGGCAGACACACTTCAACATCTCAACATCCCAACCTGATGCAGCAATGTTCATGATATTCTATATTTTAACCCCTTTGCAAACATATGTCACATATCCTGTGACAGATTTTGTTTAGTATTGCTGAAGCTCACAATGCAATTAAAGTTTTTTCATGTAGAACTTAATCAGAGAACCCTAATAAATCACGAGGAGCGTAATCATAATGTCATAAGGAATAGGAGTAGAATTGGGCCATTCTGCCCATCAAGCTTGCAGAAAAAACTTTTTCACCCAGAGAGTTGTGAATTTGTGGAATTCCCTGCCACAGAGGACAGTGGAGGCCAAGTCACTGGGTGGAATTTAGAGAGAGTTAGATAGAGCTCTAGGGGCTAGTGGAATCAAGGGATATGGGGAGAAGGCAGGCACGGGTTATTGATTGGGGACGATCAGCCATGATCACAATGAATGGCGGTGCAGGCTCGAAGGGCCAAATGGCCTCCTCCTGCACCTATTTGCTATGTTTCTATGTTTCTAAGCCTACTCTGTCATTCAATCGTGGCTGATCTATCTGCATCATGCATTAGTTATGATGTTTTCAAAAATATCTAAAGAGTTGATGGTGGATGCCTTTTCCTTCTGAATCTATGCTGGCCGATCCTTATCATTATGAAATAGGTTCTCCTGTAATTTAAGTTATTTTTATTAGCATTGTTTTATGATCCATCATATTTCAAAATTATCATGTAAACACTAAACATCTTAATTAGAAATTGTGTCAAGTGTGAAATTAATAGCATTAAAATATCCCCTTAATTTCTACAGCCCAATCAATGATTCCGGAAAGTAAATTAATGTATCATCTACATAAAAGAAACCCTGCCCAATGTCATTTGTCCGAATATTTTTATTGAAGATAATGAGCTCTAAACTCATTTTCTTTCACTTATGAGTACAAAGCAAATGCCAGCATTGAGCTTTCTTTATTACTGATTCGACTTGCAGATTAATTTTTTGGGAACCCTGCACCAGCATTCCCAAGTCCCGTTGCACCTCCGATTTCTGGATTCTCTCCCTATTTAGAAAATAGACTACGCCTTTATTCCTACTACCAAAATGCATGATTCCATGCTATGCTACACTATATTCCATCTGCCACTCCTCTGCCCACTCTCCCAACCTCTCCAAGTCCTTCTGCAGAGCCCATGATTTCTCTACACTACCTGCCCTTTGAACTATTTTCACATCTTCCGCAAACTTGGCCACAAGCCTTCAATCCCCTCATCCAAATCATTAATATATAACTTGAAGAGTAGCGGCCCCAGTACCGACCCTGTGGAACTCCACTAATTACTGGCAGCCAACAAGCAAAAAGGCCCCTTTATTGCCACACTTTGTCTTCTGCCATCCAGCCAATCTGCTATCCATGCTAATGTTCTCATCTTCCTAAGCAGCCTAACATGTGGCACCTTTTCAAAGGCTTACTGCAAATCTAAGCAAACAACATCTACTGACTCTCCTTTATCTGTCCTGCTATTTACTTCTTTAAACAATTCCAGCAGGTTCATCAGGCAAGACCTCCCCTTCACAAAGCCATGCTGACTTTGGCCTATTTTATCATGAACTTCCAAGTACTCCATAACCTCATCCTTTATAATGGACTACAATCTTACCAACCACTGAAGTCCGACTAACCGGCCTATAGTTTCCACTATTCTGCCTTGCTCCCTATTTGTGCAGCGGGGGTAATATTGGCAATTTTCCAATTATCTGGGATCACTCCTGGCTCTAGTGATTCCTGAAATATCACCGCAATGCCTTCACAATCTCCAAAACCACCTTTTTCAGAACCCTAGGTTGCAGACCATCCGGCCCAGGTGACTTATTCACCTTCAGCCCTTTCAACTTCCCAAGCACATTCTCCCTAGTAGTAGCCATTCCACGAACTTCCACACCCCTTGAATTCTCTTGATTTTCAGGGAAGTTGCTGGTGTCTTCCACTGTAAATACACCACAGCGGAAAAACGTTATTCAACTCCTCTGCCATTTCTTTATTATTCCCCATTGTTCCCCATTATCACTTCTCCTGCATCATTCGCCAGCAGTCAAACATCCACTTTTCCCTCTTTCTTATATAACTGAAGAAACTCTTGCTATCCTCATCTACATTATTGGCTAGCTTACCATCGTATTTCATCTTTTCTCCCGTGTTGCCTTTTAATTACCCTCTGGTGTTCTTTAAAAGTTTACCAATCTTCTGGATTCCCACTAAACTTTGCTATGTTATACGCCTTCTCTTTTAAATCAAGAAAAAACTAAAAATATTGATTGTTACATATTGAAAGTACCACAAAATTCAGATGTCACTTATATATCTTTGCGTTATAAAACTATGTTGCACTGCCGAGTATACTCGGGTCATGGTCAATAGTTAAAAAATACTTGGCAGTGAACAGGTTAAAGATTTGACAAGATTATGAAGCAAATCATGACAAGATGTTTTGTAAATTTTAAGATGTAAAATCATGGCTTAATTTAGAGTCATTATGATTGAGTTGATTGATTGAAAGATACAGCATATCACAACGACCATCGATCACCTGCTTACACTAGTTCCGTTATCCCACTTTCTCATCTATTCCCTACACACAAAGGACAATTTGCAGAGGTCAGTTAAACTACAATCCCAAACGTCTTTGGGATGTGGGAGGAAACTGGAGCACCCAGAGGAAATCCATGAGGTCACAGTGAGGACGTGTAAACTCCGCATAGACAGCACCCGAGGTCAGATTGAACCCGGGTCTCAGGCATTGAGAGGCAGAAGCTCTACCAGCCACCCACTGTGAAACCCCATTACTATCATCAACTAAAATGATCTTCGCGAACCAACCATGTTGCACATTCTAAATGCAACAGTCCATATCCAAATGTGCTTTTCACACGGGATTGGGACCAGGATGTTTGTTTCTTTATGTTGACACCAGCTTGCCTCCTCTAAACTAACTTACTTCCTTCCTCTATACCTCATTCCAACATTCATCCAGACCTCTGCTGACCTGTCTCATGGCTGACCTCAGTCTATTTGGGTCTCAACCAAAGAGAAGAAGTGTCTATTGTCTTTGGGCTGTTCAGATGGTCACCTGTAATTTACCAACCGGGGCAGCTTCTCAGAATGGCCCATCGTCACATCCAGCCTCCTGATTTGGCTCAAGATCTGTCTGCTGTTGTTGGAAAAGGACACGGCATGAACTGTGCAGTTCTCAACCTGTCAGGCAGTTTTGAGATACCGCGCGTAAACAGGCCCTTCCGCCCGACCCAGCATACGCCGCACATTAACACCACCCTAACCAATTTACATTTATACCAAGCCAATTAAGTTACAAACCTGCATATCTTTGGCGTGTGGGAGGAAACCAAAGGTGTTGGGGGAAACCAACGCAGGGTACGGGGAGAATGTACAAACTCCAAACAGATAGCACCCATAGTCAGGATCAAACCTGGGGTTGTTATGACAAATGTTATGAGTTCAAGCTTCTGAATCCTTTATAGAGTTGAATTGGTTGTGCAAGAGCTAGTTACTAAGATGGCCAACTACAATTCCAGTGTGCATGGTGCATGATTTCCACCTACAGGTACAATAGTATATTCCACATGAACGGACAGGGAATGGATATAGACAACGTGCAGGCATTTTGGGATCAGATTAGATTAGCATCATACAGATACCTGGGCTTTAGACCTAATTCTTCTGCTGTACTCTTTCATGTTTTATGTTCTGTATAATGCTTAGATGACAGTCATCTTTTTAATAGGTTCTTGGCAGGTCATCTGATTTGTACATGCAGATAAAAATGAAACTGCAGCATGACAAATTTGTAGGATAGTTCATAAGTTAAAGGAGCAGAATGAAGACATTTGGACCATCACGTCTACTCCGCCATGGCTGATCTATCGCATGATCAGCGGATGTTTCCACTAGAGGGAGAGTCTAGGACCAGAGGCAAAGCATCAAAATTTAAGGACGTTCTTTTAGGAAGGAGATGAGGAGAAATTTCTTTTGTCAGAGAGTGTTGAATCTGTAGAATTCTTTGCCTCAGAAGACTGTGGAGGCCAAGTCAGTGAATATTTTTAAGGCGAAGATTGACAGATTTTTGATCAGTAATGGTGTCAAAGATTATGGGAAGAAGGCAGGAGAATAGGATTAAGAGCAAAAGGTAGATCAGCCACGAATGAATGGCAGAGTAGATTTGATGGGCCAAATGGCCTAATTCTACCCCTCTCTCTTATGATCTCTCCCTCTGAAGCCCATTTTCCTGCCTGCTCCCAATAACCCCAGAACAAGCGTATGTTCTCCCTGTGACGCCGTGTGTTTTCTCCGGGTGTTTAGTTTTAGTTTCAATTAGAGATAGAGTACACCAAATCTGCACTGACCAGCAATCCCCGCACATTAACACTGTCCTACATACACACTGGGGACAATTTACACTTATATCAAGCTAATTAACCTACTGGAGACTGTACACACTTCGTACAGACAGCACCCATAGTCAGGATGGAACCTGCGTCTCTGGCACTGTAAGGCAGTGGGTGAACCGGGTGCTCCAGTTTCCTCCCACACTCCAAAGACATACAGGTTTGTAGGTTAATTGGTTTTGGTAAATTTGTATATTGTCCCTAGTGCATCAGAGAGTGTTACTGTACGGGAGGTGATCATTGGTCAGCATGGACTCGGCGGGCCGAAGGGCCTGTTTTTGCACTGTATCAATAAAGTGTGAAGATAGAAAGCCACCAACCCATCCTAAATGTGTCAGCAATTGCCATGGAAGGTCAGTTCAGGAGCCGAACTTGTGATATCCCTTAGTCTATGTCATATTGTTCCATATAATTGTTCCAGAGTGATCAGCACGGCCTGTGGACTTTGGGAGTCGTGGTCTCCGGGGAGGAAGTGGCCGTTCCAGACACTCCAAGCCGCTGAGAGTGCTCTTCCGAGGCCGGAGCTCCATCATCCAGCAAGAGGGCCTGAAACATCGGGCCGCCATCACGGCGATTGCGGAGGCCTCAATAGGCCCGACCATGGGTGACCAGGTGGCAGAGGACTGGACTTTGTTGCCTTCCCTCACAGTGGGAACCATTGTGGGGGGATGTTTTTATGTTCAATGTTAAATTCTTTAATGCTGTGTTTTATTTTTATTGGTGCGCTGCAAATGGCAACTCAAATTTCACTGCACCAGTTGGTGTACGTGACACTAAATGTCCTGTGTCCTTTGTCCTGATTTTTCCCCATATACTTTGATTCCTTTAGCCCTAAGAGCTAAATCTAACTCTCTTTTTAAGCTACTCATTCACTGACTATTGTAAGGAGAGGACGTGGTCTTGGACTAATTAGTTTATAAAATTATCATATACTGCTGGTTCAAATATAGCAAATTCTCAAATGTTCAAACAAATTTATCTCCCTTTTCATGAAGCTGATACAAAACCCTATTCTCCGGGGAATTTAATGATGTGGTCAGATTCCTTCTGCGACTTGAGATTGCTCCTACAGGTAATATCGGAGCTGCTTACTAAGGCCATTTCGCTTAGTAATTGTCTTATTGTACAATGTCTTACAAAGCCAGTTTAATAATGTTGACTAAACATAGAATTGAAATTCTGTAGTGCAATGTGTTGGGATAATAGTAACAGCGTACTATTAAATCCTACAAGTGAATCCTGTGGTGCAATGTTTTGAGAAAAAAGTAACATCACATGCACAAAATTAGAAAGTAGTCTGCTTCATACAGTTATTTATCCACCTTATCAACACACAGATGCTACCATGCATACTGCATCCTTGTGTGCATTTATCTTCAGGTTTAGGTTTAGTTTGAAGTTTGATTGTCATGTACCGAGATACAGTGAAAAGCTTTGTTTTGCATGTTATCCAAACAGATCAGATATTCTATACATATATAAATACAATCAGGTCAAACTCAAGTACAATATGTGGAAGATGCAGAGTGCAGAATATAGTTCTCCGCATTGTGGCGCATCAGTTCCATTGACAACGTCCAATGTCCACCATGGGGTAGCAGTGAATCAGACAATACCTAGCTGCAGGTTGCATTCGCATGCTATTACCTTCCTGCTGGCAAAATTGATTCCCCTCCTTTGACTCACCCCATCACTTCACCTCATGTAGTTGACCTCCCCGTGGTGAGCCCTGTCAACTGATGTCAGTCAGGCAAATGACAACAAACAGAGACAGCAGCAGAAATAACAATGAACAAACAACCACAACAGCTTGCACAGCACATTGAACTGGTGTGGAGGGCGTTACATAACTTCTGCTGGCTTAAATGCAAGAAGAAGATCGGCATGTAGCTAGACCTGGAACCACTTTCTCGTTGTATCTTACCTTCCTTCAGTTAGTTTAGCAGCACTACCCATGAAAGGCACATATGAATGAAATCCACTGACATTCAAATGAACATTCTTCCAAGAACCAAGGAACTGATGGTTGAATTTGCAAGAGGTAGCTCGTGAATCCACAAACCTGTTTTCAATGCCAGGACAATGGTGGAGAGACCATTGTCCATCTCAAAAAACTTTTCATCCCAGGGTGTGTTTATCTCTGAAGATCTTTTCTGGACCCAACACATTGACGGAATCATAAAGAAAGCCCATCAATGCCTCTACTTCCTTCGAAGTTTGAGGAGATTCGGTATGTCAACAAATACTCTCTTGACTTCTATAGGTGTGCAGTGGAGAGCATAGTCACTGGTTGCAACATGGCCAGGTTCAGTAACTCAAATGCCCAGGAATGAAGAAGATGACATGAAGTGGTAAACACTGCCCAGTCCATCATGGGTGCTGACCACCCACCATCAAAGGAATTTGCAGGAGTCGCTGCCTCGAAACGGCAGCCAGCATCATCAGAGATGCACACCACCCTCTTATTTCACTATGCTATCAGGAAGAATGTTTAGGAGCCTGAAAACTGTAATGTCCAGGTTCAGGAGCAGCTTCCACAAGACTATTAGACACACTGACCTTCAAATAAACTTCAAACTACATAGACTTGGGGGCATTGTTTTTGTCTTTGCACTATTGTTGTTTGATTATAAAAATATATACAAAAAGAGTTACTGAAGTATACTGACATTTTTGTTGTTGTTTACTATGGTGTTTACAGAGTAATATTTTTACATATCTGTTGTCTTGCTGCAAGTAAATATTTAATGGTTCTGTTTCGGGATGATCTCGCCATGATTAAATGGAGGAGTAGACTTGATGGGCCGATTCTACTCCTATTCCTTATGACATATGACCAATGAAACACTCTTGGCACTCGATTCTTGAGCTCGGCCTCCCTAATTCTCAGCAACGTTGGATCTAGATGAATGTATTAACTTTCTGCTACATCTCCTGCAGACTGACTGAGCTCATGAATATTCTATAATACAGATGTCATGCATGATTATTGATCAAATAAAATAATGATTAATTTGTTCTACGCTCGTCAATCACCTTCAAATCTCCTCAAAATGCTCAATCAAGTTAGTAAGACTTGCCCTGGGCTAAGACATCTTGACTGTCCCAAATTAGCCCATTCCCTTTCCAAATTCATCTTTGTCTGGATGATACCTAACAAACGTTCCTACAGCAACTTCCTGAATGCCTTTGAGACTTGCCAATTCGTTGCCACCTATTCCCTCGGAATTCCAACATCTGTCTCAGAAATATTGGTACACACCTTAACCAGCCTGAGGAATTAACCTTTCAATATCTTCAGCAGGAGATTTATTCTGCAGATGATGACCTTCCACGGCTCTTACTCAACCAGCACAGAAATTTTACTGGTTCAGGCTGAGCTAATATTATTCTGTTAGTGACAGATTCATTACTTCCACCTCTCTGTGACGCCTGGAAATGGAGACGGTCGATCTCTTAATGCAAAGCGTGTTTCGTGCTCGGTGAGCTGTTTCACACAATCACAATGCGGCTGTGAAATAGGGAAGGCTAAGCCCTCGTTGAGATTCAGCTTCTCCTGAGCTCAGACCAGCTCTGAGAACAACACAACTAAAATAAGGAAAAGGGATAAACCTCAGTGCTGAAATTTAAATCATGGAAAATATGCTATTTTTATATTCCTGCAAGAGAGCAAGGAGTGTGTACGAAGGAACTGCAGATGCTGGTTTAAACCAAAGCCAGATGCAGAAAGCTGGAGGAACTCAACGGGTCAGGCAGCATCTCAGGAGAAAAGGAATAGGTGACGTTTCAGGAAGTGTCTGAAGAAAGGTCTCAATCTGAAACGTCACCTATTCCTTTTCTCCGGAGATGCTGCTTGACCCAGTGAGTTACTCCAGCTTTTTAGGTTTACCTTCAGAGAGCAAGGAGAGATCAGTTCAGATGTGCTCTAGTAACATTTCTTCAGTGTGTACGGCAGTGGTGAATCCCACTGAGAACTATTAATTTAGGTCACCTTCGTAATTCTTGGCTCCATGCATAGATTACTCCTTTGGTCCCTGAAGAATCCTATTCCTTCCTTCTTTCTTTAAATATACTTACAGAAGGTTTTAGGATTTGTATAAATCCAACTTGCTCAGGTCATTTCATAGCCACTTTTTTTGCCTCCTAATTAATTTCTTAAAATTGCTCCTATAAACCCTCAAGTGATGTTCTTGATCATTTCCTATGCCTATTTCCTATGCTTCCTTTTCCTTGATAAAACCTTGAATGTCCTTCGTTAATCTGTGTTCCCTATACTTACCTCTTACTATAACATAGACATTCTGACTCTGAACTCCTATGATATTGCAGTCAAAGAGCTCCCATTATCAGATGTTCAAGAAGGAACTGTAGATGCTGGAAAATCGAAGGTAGACAAAAATGCTGGAGAAACTCAGCGGGCGCGGCAGCATCTATGGAGCGAAGGAAATAGGCAACGTTTCGGGCCGAAACCCTTCTTCAGATTGATGCAGGTTGGGGGTGGGGGGGGGGGGCAGGAAAAAGAAAGGAGGAGCAACAGCCAGAGGGCGGAGGGAGAGCTGGGAAGGGGGGGAAGACAGCAAGGTTTACTGCAAATTGGAGAAGTCAATGTTCAAGCTGCTGGGGTGCAAACTGTCCAAGCGGAATATGAGGTGCTGCTCCTCCAATTTCCGGTAGTGCTCACTCTGGTCATGAAGGAGGCCCAGGACAGAAAGGTTATATTTGGAATGGGAGGGGGGAGTTGAAGTGCTGAGCCACAGGGAGGTCAGGTTGGTTAATGTGGAGGCAAAACGATCGCCAAGCCTACGCTTGGTCTCACCAATGTAGATCAGCTGACATCTAGAGCAGCGAATGTAATAGATGAGGTTGGAGGAGGTGCAGGTGAACCTCTGTCGCATCTGGAACGACTGCTTGGATCCTTTAATGGAGTCGGGGGGGGGGGGGGGGTAAAGCGACAAGTGTAGCATCTCCTGCGGTTGCAAGGGAAAGTGCCCGGGCAGGGGGTGGTGTAGGTGGGAAGGGAAGAATTGACTAGGGAGTTACGAAGGGAGTGGTCTTTGCGGAAAGCAGACAAGGGGGGAGATGGGAAGGTGTGGCGAGTGGTGGGGTCACGTTGGAGGTGGCGAAAATGACAGACGATTATTTGTTGTATGTGATGGCTAGTGGGATGGAAGGTGAGGACTAGGGGGTCTCTGCCCTTGCTCCGAGTGGGGGGGGGGGATGGGGAGAGAGAGCAGTGTTGCAGGGTATTGAAGAGACCCTGGTGAGAGCCTCATCTATAGTAGGGGAGGGTAACCCCCGTTCCTTGAACATTGACTTCTCCAATTTCTGGTAGCCCTTGCTGTCTCCCCCCCTTCCCAGTTCTCCCTCAGCCTTCTGGCTCCTTCTCTTCCTTTCTTCTTCCCGCCCCCACCCTGCTTCAGTCTAAAGAAGGGTTTTGGCCCGAAACGTTACCTATTTCCTGCTGTAGATGCTGCCGCACCCGCTGAATTTCTCCAGCACGTTTGTCTACCTCCTATTATCAGATACTGTTTACCTTCCAGCAGCTGCTTCCAATGTGCCTCCCATAGATTCTGCCTCCCATGGATTCTGCCTTACATTGTCCAAATGCTACTTTCCCCAGTTTAGGCTTGAGAACCAACTTTATCTTTTTCCATGATGACCTTGATTTACCAAATAATGGCACTTTTCCCAAAGGATTCCTCCACAGACACTTCAATCACTTGTCCATCATCATTCTTAGAGTCACGGTCATACGGCATGGAATCACTCCTGGACTGATGGAATATGGAGCACCGCGGTGGAACAGCGACAACGTCACTGCCTTACAGCGCCAGAGATCCGGTTTCAATTCTAATCTGGGGTGCTATCTGTACAGTGTTTGTATATTCTCCCTGTGACCACATAGGTTTTCTTCGGGTGGTTCGGTTTCCTCACACATTAAAGGTGTGCAGGCTTGTAGGTCAATTGGCTTGTGTAAATTGTCCCTAGTGTGCAGGAGAAGTAAGTAAGTAAGTTTATTGGCCAAGTATTCACATACAAGGAATTTGCCTTGGTGCGCCGCCCACAAGTAACAACATGACATACAGTGACAGTTACGAATGACTCAGAAAACACCAAACATTAATAATAATAAAACATTAATGATAAAACACCATTGATTAAGCATGTGAACCAACAAAATACCAGATCAAAGGGAGGCTACTGATTTTTGGCTGTTGAGTAGAGCAACTACTCATGGATAAAAACAGTTTTTATGTCTGGCTGTGGCAGCTTTGACAGTCCGGAGTCGCCTTCCAGA